>QMIH01001131.1:8721-20349 GCA_003987875.1 Clarias batrachus | reverse complement strand
ATATAAGGAATGCATGAGAATGATGAAAGCCAGCTTAAATGCACCCGAGGTTAACATTTGTTCAAATTAAAGAACATTTTGTGAAAGTTTGTATTTTTACCTCTGGGCAAAATACAAACCTTTACAACACTGATGGACTTGCATAATATCACTTAATCATGTGTGTGTGTGTGTGTGTGTGTGTGTGTGGCAAAGGAATTTCCATCATCAGTTAATGTCATGGCATGACTTCTGACCTACCGACTCAGTCATGAGTCACTCTGGCAGGGTCACCATGTCAGTGAGAAGGCAAACGTTTGGTGCAGTGAAGAGACAGGAAAAGCTCAACACAGTAACTCTTGCAGAACAGAAATTACTTAATATACAGGAAAGAAGAGCAACAATGCAGTCACGGTTATTGTGTTGGCGCACGTTTGTAMCGAAAATGAAAGAAATCTATAAATTATCAGACACCGACAACTGAATATAGCAATACAGTTTGGAGAAGTAATATAATTACTGAATGGGTTTTGATTCATGGTAAAATTAGTACAAAATGAACAAATTATTCAAAGTCTTTTTTAAAATCACCCTCATGCAACAAAGTGAGTTTGATTTTAAGAAATGAAATAACAGAAAGTCCTCTCCCAGACAGAGGAACTTATAGAGGAAATGACTGATTACTTAATACCAGTAGAGCATTACAGCAGCAATATAGAACACAGTGTGCAGGTGGTGTGCTTGGTGCAGAGCAATGACTTAATCTTCATTTAAAGTGAAATGCTGCCTCCTTCAGTATAAAACAGACCATGTTTAAAGATTTGCAAGAACATTTCAAGGTCTAAACCATAAAATATGTAAAAAACCAAAAACCCTCAAAAAGAAAAAGAGCATAATTTTTTTTTCTAATGACCTAAACAGACTCTCCGAACATCCCTTTCACACATGCTACATAAACAACAATAAAACCCCACCATGGGAACAATTAGGTTTTTCTTTTCATTACCATTTATTCCTAGATTATGTTAAATGTGGTTAAAATAAACATTTGAAGAGGAAAAAATGGGACATGGTTCTAAAAAAAAAGTCTGAAGAAGAAGAAGAAAAAATAATGGACCTTAGTCAAGTTTTGCAAGATCTCGCAAAACTTGATTCTTCAGCATTACTGATTTAGTTCAGCAGGTGGCCAAACTTTATCCTTGACCGGGAAGGGGAGTGTTACCGATCCAGTCCAGTGAGTGTCAGTAATGCACCTAAAAGCTGGTTGTCAACCGCTAAAAACAGGCACTGTTAAACAGGCATGAAGAGAACTACTTTACATTACTTTACATTCAACTTGGCCTAAAATACAAAGACATTTTGTTTGTACTCAGAGCTTGCCCTTTCCGTCTTTTGGCACCGGAAGATACGGGTCACATGGTCTTGATTTTTTTCACTCCTACTGTACGTCTGGTTTTTTTTTCTTTCTTTTTGCGTCCCATGTCCCGTTTATTTTCTGCCTCATTTTTTTTCTTCAGCAAATTTTTTCCCCTCATCCATGTCCCTTTAAGGACTCGAGACCACATTAACAAGTTAATGCTTTAATAGAATTTTAGGAATTATTGTATTTTTTGTAACTGTGTGAAAATGTTCTTCAAAAAAAAAAAAAACACACACACACACACACACACACACACACACACACACACAAAAATAAATAAATAATCCAGGCAAGGCATATTCAATACAAAATCCAATGAGTATCCATAGAGGGTGCCAAAAATTACATATTTACTACAGAGGAAAAGTCTTAAAACTTTTTATGGCTTAGAGTGCTGTGTAAAAGTATTGCATCACCCCTTATTTATTCATATTCAATTAATTTAAATTCAAAAACTGTTGCTTATGTAACAACATAAGCAGCAACCTCATTTCCCCTCTGTTCATGCTACTATGCATTCAGTATTCAGTATACTAATCACCGATTAGTCACTGATCATCTATTATCATCTGCACCTGTTTCTCACTGTTTCATGCCTTATATTAATGCTTGCATGATTCATAGTTCACTGTGTGGCTAAACAAACAAAAAAACTGTTCAGGTACAGGGACTAGACTGAAAATGAGTGCAAGATGAAAATTAATACATTAAAAAAGTCCCTCAGAAAGCCTGGAGAATTATTCCTCATTAAAGAATGGCTCTGTGAAAGCAAAATATGAAGGAATAAGGGTTGGCTCAAAACTTTTGCACAGTGCCTCATAGTCAGATTTCAACTTCTCAATGCACTGAAGCAAAGCTTTTAACCAAAAATATTAACTAACAATTGGTCATTATAAATGAATTCCTTTTTTAACTTTGCACCCAGATTCCAGTAATGAGAGACTCAGTTGTTCAGAGCCCGATTTGTGTCAATATCTTCACACTGTACATTGCTTGTTTTTAACATTTTCACTAAACTGGACTTGTTTTGTATCAACCATTCACTCATGCAGCTATTCAATTATCAATTATGCCAATTAGTAAATAACCAATTATGAGGTAGCAACACACTTCCTGTTTTTGGCTCACCTCATGTATCCTTTTTTTGCTATAGCTCATCCAGCTCAAGGCCAACCATGCTTTTCTTCTAACAAAGAATAAGCAAGTTATAGAAAGAAAGAATATATAAAAAGCTAATCATTCACAGGTTTACCAGGGAAGAGATGTTTAAACCATCCAATCTTGTAAAAAAACCTTATAGGGAGGCTAATGGACGAGCACAGGTGACACCTGCATTTGGTTCTAACCCAAAATATCCTTAATAACTTGAGATATTCGCCATGTGTGGGTATGTGTGAATGGTGTGAAGATATTGCAGGCAGATTTGAGACTGCCAGAAAGAGCATCTGTAAGGAAGCATTAGGTCAACAACTAGCAGAATGCTCGGTTACAAATGAGGCCCTGTGACAGAAAAATATATATTTGTAAGTTGTTGTTGCATGACATAGATATAAAAACACATGGCATGTGGTCCAATGTAATTTCCAGCATATTCTTGATTCTACAGCTGAATTGCTCAAATATTTTAAATTGCAAGTGTAATTCCAAATGTTGTTGCTACGTGCATGGTGCTCATGCCTTTGTAATCCATTAATTTGTGTCTTGGATTTCAAAAATAAGGGCACTGGTGTTTTTGGCGGTTGATGCACAGAGTTTCTGATTGTAGGGTAGAGGTTCAAGCCTTGCCACTGCTGGGTTGCCACTGTTGGGTCTCCAGACAAGACCCTTAATCCTATGCCCCTTTAAAACCAGTCACTGCATGCTGTGCCAGTCTCAAGGCCAGATGGGAGGGTTGTGACAGGAAGGGCATCTGGCATAAAACCTGTTCCAGATCTTAAAGATAAAAATGATCAAATGTGGAGACCACTCGGATAAAAGGAACAAAAAACAAAAAAAACAAGCAAAAAAAAAACAACACTAAAATAAATAGAGTTTTAGGACCTAAAACATTCCACACATCTCAGTCAAACTAAATCCCTAAACACTTCACCATATAGGTCTCCTGAAGGGCAGTTTTGAAGCTCAACTGTGGGAGCTCTGGTTGTGGCCATCTTGACAGGAGCTGACCTAACCATAAATAGAGGAATGGGTGGAACAAACGAAGTTTGGCTGCTGTCTTGGAACACGCCTAATTGCCTCAGTTACCTCAAGCTAGCTACATTAGCTTTGGCTTAACTAAAATTCCAAGATGACTAATGTTAATTTATTGTAACTTTAGTTTGCATCTTATTGAATCAACTCAATCATCCATTCCCTACATGTGGTCCCATGTCATCTCCTACATTTCTTGTGGTAAGATGTTGCGTACAAGTTAGCTGGTTAGCTAAAGTGATGCAAAGCAAGCAGCTAGTGGTTTGTCATCTGCAATTCAGCTGCCACTCAATTCAGCCAAGCTCTTAATTATGCATAATTTTTAACATGGGCCTCGGTGGGGATTGACTCACTTTTGCAGCCAGCTCCTAGTGGTCATTCGAGGAACTGCACATTTGCACCTATGCTTGGGCTCAACCCAGGTCTAGCTCCAATAACTAAGTTCTGGCCCAGTCACCATGTTAAGCCCTGTCACAGCCGCCACCCAGGCCTATGCTCCTTATCACAGCCTCAGTGTTGAAGGATCTAACCTAGAACAGTGGGAAGGAGCCTTCATCTACTGCCAGGATTATCTCCTGGAGGGTACAACGTGCATATTGGACTTGTTTGGTGTTTTGTGTTCAGATTGTGTGCATTTAGGACTAAAATCATGGTTCCTGGTTTTAGTTCATGCTCTGTATTGAGTTTAGGGTTCCTAGATTTCCTGTGTTCCCTGTCTTGCATTTGCTTTAGTTACTGTTAGGTAGCATTTGTTTTTAATAATAATTCACAGTTATTACATGTTCTCTATTTACCATATTTACATTTATGTTCAATAAATATATGTTTGTACTTACAGTATGTCCTGCCACATCCTGCATAATGTGTCATGCGCCGGGTTATAACGGCAGGAAAAATGGAGGATCCAAGAGCAGAGACAAAAAATAATTTGCATTTAGTCTTAGTGAAGATGTAGAGAAGCTTCAGACGACTTAGAGGGTAATATCCTGTAGCCCAGACGTGCAATAGATCCAAACATGCGATTATTCCAAAAACACTAGACAGTCTCGTAGCCAGTATACAATGCAGAAGTCAAAGCCGGTAATCCACACATGCAAAAAAACAAAACCAAAATCCAAAAAACACTAGGCAAGACAAGGTCGATAACAAAACAGGGTCAATAGCACAGTAAGCAAATGGCAAAACAAAACACGTGAATATTGGCATGAATGGCACAATAATCTGGTGAGGAGCAGCACTTTTCGAGTGACTAAAATAGAAGAAATGATGAGAGCAGACAGGCAGCAGGTGTGCTCAGAGCGGTGATTGAGGCGGCGAAAGGTAAGACGCGGACTGGAGTATGAACGGGAAGGAGCCAGGCTCATCTATGGTGTAAACGTGGTTTGACGGATTCTGACAGTACCCCCTCCTCTATGGACGCCACCGGGCGTTCTAGACGGTGCCTCGGGGTGGCGCTTGTGAAATTCCCTTATCAAGAATGAGTCCAGAGAACAAGCATTGAATGTAGGGTTGATGCGACGCATAGGTAAAGGTAGAGACAGTCTTACAGAACACGGGTTGATAACTCGGGCAATGGGGAATGGGCCAATATACCTAGGAGATCATTTCCAAGAAGTGGTCTTGATGGGTATGTCACGAGTGGAAAGCATTACCTTCTGGCCAACACGGTACCTGGGAGCTGCAGTACGATGGCGATCGGCTTTTCGTTGAAAGGTGCTCGCTGCGCACAGCAGCTGAGAGCGAACATGCTGCCAGGTTCTCTTGCAGCGGAGGACAAAGGCTTGGGCTGCGCAAACTGCAGCTTCTTCTTCTTGAGCCGTGAACAATGGTGGCTGGTATCCAAGACAGCACTGGAAGGGGGACATGCCAGTGGAGAAGGTGGGGAGAGAGTTGTGGGCATATTCCACCCAGGGTAGCATTCTGCTCCATGTAGATGGGTCACATGACGTCATACACTAAGGTATTTCTTAGGTTCCTGATTAACACATTCAGACTGTCCATTACTTTGAGGGTGGAAACCAAAAGAAAGAGTTGGTGTGGCACCGATAAGTTTACAAAAGGCTTTCCAGAACTGTGCAGAGAACTGAGGACGTCGATCAGACACTATGTCCACGGGGGAGGCCATGAAGTTGGAAGACAAGAAGTATTAAAGGTTCCGCTGTTTCCTTGGCAGACGGGAGTTTGGGTAGGGGAATAAAGTGTGCATACTTGGAAAAACGATCAACCACTGTCAAGATGCAGGTATTTCCTTCTGAGGGAGGAAGTCCGGTGACAAAGGCGAGGGAGATGTGTGACCAAGGACGGTGTGGAGTTGGAAGGGGCCTTAAAAGCCCCTTTGGGGGGTCGGGCTATTCCTGGTGCATGGGTCGCAAGATGCTACGAACCTTCTCACATCTTTGATGGTTGGCCACGAGAAGCATTGATGTATGAGGGATAAGGTTCGAGTAGCCCCTGGGTGACAAGCAAGTCTGGAGCTGTGACCCCATTCTAGCACCAAGGAGCGTGTAGAGGCAGGAACGAAGAGTCTATTCTGAGGAACATTGCTGGGACCAGGTTCTTGCTCAAGGGCTTGTAGTACYTGGTTCTCCACCTCAAGACGAGTTGCAGCCACAAGACAGTGGTGTGGGAGGATAGTTTCTTGAGAGGAAGGGTCGAGGAACAGGGAAAACTGGCAGGAGAGGGCGTCATGCTTGACATTCTTGGACCCTGGGCGGTAAGAGAGCGTACAGTTGAATCTTGAAAAAAAAAGCGACCAACGAGCCTGACGTGAATTAAGTCTTTTTACTGACCTCAAGTATTCAAGGTTCCTGTGATCGGTCCAGACCAAAGTGGGGTGTTCTGCCCCCTCCAGCCAATGCAGCCATTCCTCCAGGGCAAGCTTAACRGCCAGCAATTCACGGTCTCCAACGCCATAGTTGCGTTCAGTCGGAGAGAGGCGACGTGAGAAAAAGGAGCAAGGGTGGAGTTTGTTGTCCTCATGGGACCTTTGAGAGAGGACAGCCCCCACTCCAGTTTCCAATGCATCCACTTCCACCACAAATTGAAGGGAGGGTTCATGGAACGTGAGGACGGGGGCAGAAGTGAAGCGGCGTTTGAGATCCAAAAARGCTTTGTCAGCCAGAAGATTGCACTGAAAAGGGAGTTTTGTGGAGGTGAGGGTAGTGAGAGGTGCTGCTACCATGCTATAGTTTCTGATGAATCGCTGGTAAAAGTTGGCGAACCCCAGGAAACATTGAAGTTCCTGTCTCGATGAGGGCAGTGGCCATTCCATGACTGACTTGAGTTTGGATGGGTCCATTTGGATACCTGAAGGAGAGATTACGAACCTCAAAAATATGTGAAATTCACATATTTCTACCTTGACATAAAGTTTGTTCTCCAAGAGTCTTTGGAGTACCGGATGTACATGAAGTTTGTGCTCTCTAAGGGAGCGAGAGAAGATAAGAATATCATCGAGATAAATAAAAACAATGCTATTTACTAGTGCTTGAAAGACGGCCGGCGTGTTGGTTAATCCAAATGGAACCACAAGGTACTCATAATGACCAGTTGGTGTGTTAAAGGCTTCCACTCGTCCCCCTCCCTGATCCTGACCAAGTGATAGGCATTTCTTAGGTCCAGATTTGTGAAAAATCAGGCATCTTGCAGGAGTTTGAAGGAAGAGGTCATAAGGGGCAGGGGATATCGGTTCTTGATTGTAATCTCAAAGAAGAAACCGGCACCCGCAGGGGAGGAGGGACAGATTATTCCAGCTGAAAGAGACTCAGAGATATACTGATCCATGGCTTCTCTCTCAGGGCGAGAGAGAGAGTAGAGTCGTCCCTTGGGTGGTGTTGCGCCCGGAACAAGATCAATCGCGCAGTCGTATGGCCGATGAGGAGGGAGAGAGGTTGTGCATGACTTGCTAAAAACTAGCTTGAGATCATGGTATTCGGCTGGGACATTTGATAGGTTGGGGAACTCCTCCTTAGAAAGGGGGGTCGTGCTCTTAATACAGTAGGTGCAGTACGGAGTCAAGATGACAGACAGGATGTGCTCCAATCCAAGACTGTTCTCCTGGCCCAGTCAATATGTGGATTACTTAGGTCTAGCCAGGGGAGGCCCAAGACGATTGGTGCATGAGAATTTTTGACAATAAAGAACRAGATTGTTTCGGAGTGTTTCCCAGAGTAACAAAGAATTACTGGACCAGTTTGATGAGTTATTGGGACTAGGTTGCTTCCATCAAGGGCTTGGACGGAGAATGGGCAGCCCAAGAGTAGAAAGGGGATCTTTAGTATGTTAACCATAGATTAACAGATCAGGTTTTGGTCAGCGCCAAAGTCTACGAGGGCATGAGTAGCGTGGGGCTTATTATCATAAATAATGGACACCGGAAAGCAAGAATGGTGGTCTGGGAAAACTCACATGGCTTGGGCCCTGTAACATCTGTACCACCGCAGCACGGGTAAATAAGATCTAGCTCACCGGATTACTGAATCGACTCTTTATCCCCACCTAGTGTGTCTACGTGTGTATTGTCTACACTTTAACACTAATGAAGAGCACCTGTGTACCCCCGTCTGTCTACCTATATATTCCGGTCGAACCCGTAGCACGTTGTCTGTTCACTGTCGTGCACCTTCCAGAATTATTTGCATGTCGTATATTAAACACCTCTCTTCTCCATTCTCCTCAGGACTAGGCGGTGTCTGCAGGTGTGGCTTCGTTGGTAAGGCGAGGAGTCATCACTCCGGACCAAGTCCGCTGGCTTACAAGCCCGTTTTGTTTTGTGTTCTTTTGTTTCCTTTTTTCCCACCTGCAGACCCCAGCCGGGGAGAAGTCGCTTGTTAACTTTTGTTTTGATGATTTGAGTTTCTTTACCTGTGAATCACGCATATAATTGAATAAAGAAAAACAAGCGAAACATGGAACCTGCTTCTGCGTCCGCTTCTTGCGACATAGACATAACAGGCCCCCCTTTGTTCCCTGGATCAACGAGGGGCCTTGCCTTTTAGCGGACCGGTCCGTAGTAGATGACCGGACTGACCACAATAGAAGCAAGCCCTTTCGTCCCGTCGTCGTTGGCGTTCCTTTGGAGAGATTCGAGTACGATCCACCAACCTGGGTTCAGGAAGTCCGGTGACAAAGGCGAACGAGATGTGTGACCAAGGACAGTGTTGAGTTGGAAGGGGCCTTAAAAGCCCCTTGGGGGAGAGGGTCTTATTCCTGGTCCAWGGGTCGCAAGATGCTACGAACCTTCTCACGTCCTTCCCCCAAGAAGGGGTTGTTGGCTGAACTGACCTTATGTCCAGGCTTCGCTCCTGTTGTCTGAGGCGTTTGCAAGCGTTGATGTGTCCAGAAAAATCAATGAGGTCCTGAAGGCTAGATGATAGCTCCCATGCAGATAGCTCATCCTTTATTGTGTCCAAAAGTCCATGAAGAAAAGCGTCAAACAAGGCCAGATTATACTGTCATGCACCGGGTTATAATGGCAGGAAAAAGGGAGGATCCAAGAGCAGAGACAAAGAATAATTTGCACTTACTCTTAGTGAAGATGCAGAGAAGCTTCAGATGACTTAGAGGGTGTAATCCTGTAGCACGTGCAATAGATTCACACATGCGGTTATTCCAAAAACACTAGACAGTCTCGTAGTCAGTGTGCAACACGGAAGTCAAAGCCGGTAATACACACATGCAGTAAATCCAAAACGCTCGGCAGTCTCGTGGTTTGTGTGCACGCGATAATCAAATCCGATAATCCAAACATGCAATAAATCCAAAACGCTGGGCGATCTCGTGGTCGGTATACAACATGGAAGTCAAAGCCGGTAATCCACACATGCACTAAATGCAAAAAAACGCTAGGCAAGACGAGGTCGATAACAAATCAGGGTCAATAGCACAGTAAGCAAATGGCAAATCAAAACGCGGGAATATTGGCATGGATGGCACAATAATCTGGCAAGGAGCAGCACTTTTCGAGTGACTAAAATAAGAGAAATGATGAGAGCAGACAGGCAGCAGATGTGCTCAGAGCGGTGACTGAGGCGGCGAAAGGTAAGACGTGGACTAGAGTATGAACAGGATTGAGCCAGGCTGATGTGGTTTGACGGGTTCTGACAGTATGTTTTAAGGCAAAATGGCATAGTGGTATAGTTTTAGATAATTTTTTCTAATGTACTGTATATTTTATACATTTCTATTTTTATTCAATTATTTTATTTTATTTTTTTACCTTTACTCAATTATATTTTTGGCTGATTTTCAAATATATTTGACTAACATTCAATTAATTTCCTATATTTTCACCAAAGTACAATTTGTCAGTATCATGTTCACCCTAATTCTTGAGTGCCTGATTATTTTATTTAGTAGTTATTCTATTTTTATTTTTTACTTTTTATGCAATCCAATCTTATACTACCTCCATCATGCAGTAAGTCTTTAAGGATGTTGTCCTTGCCACACCTCTGGGCTTTAAGGACGTCATGCTCCCAGGTTGCCATGGTCACTCCTGCCTCCAACCTTCAAAGATGTGCCTTTTCCTGTTCTGAGCACTAGCCCGAGCTCAGTTCTGGCCACGTGGTCCAATCAAATACCAACCAGATATGCACACCAAATACCATATTTCTGGTGCCCCATCAAATATTGGTACTGGGACAACCAGTTTCAGACAGTGGAGTAGTTGTTGCTCATGTCTGGTTTTACATTATGCTAGATAACAGTTTGTATAAAAGTTTCTGTGACTGAGAAGAAAACATGATACTACTTGACCTTAACAAATACTCTTGTACCACCTGCAACAAAACATTCTCAATGCATTAATGCATTAATAGTCTTTTTCTGTTTGTAGTTTTCCTAAGTTTAATTTTTGGACTTCGTTTCCCAGAGTTGGCTCATTTGGTTTATTATAAATAGTCTGTTTAAGGGCCAGTTTGGCATCTTGCATTTGTTGAATTAACTTGAATGGTGAATGGTGGTTAAATTAAGTTCATGTTTATTAGTATACTGTAAATTCTTGTTTTCTGCATTTATGCCTCGCCTGCAACTCCTCCAGTTTTGTGACAATTATACAGATTGTACATGTGCCATTTCTTATTTGATTAAAGGCAATGATAGAGTTTCTGAAAATTGTGGGAAATTGGTAACAATAGAAATCTTTTTTTAGGGTGTATATATATTCTTCATGGAATGACAAAATGTGTGCCAAAATGTTTGCAAGTATTTTTTTTTGTACATAAAGCAACTTTAAACTAATAAGAATTGTACCATTGTACCTTTGACCAGAGGATAAGTGACATTCATTACCAGATGCTGAGCTTCAGTGTGACCGGAAAAAAATGCAGAACTCCTTTCAACTTTCTCCATTAGTCTCAGATCTGCTGAAATCTGATAATGTGCCATGTTTTCACACATTCTACTAATTAAGAGTGTATGTAAGAGTTCCAGACTCAGCATGAGTAAGAAACCAGCACTGTTTATATCAAAGAAATAAATCACTACTCCCACGAATTTAGTAATTTATGAACTGCATAAATGGATTAGTATGTACCATAATCATTGTAAAAAAAAGAGTACAACTCTGATTTCCAGTAAGCCTAACTGCATTTTATAAACTGTTATAATATGACCTGTGCCTTCGTGGACGGCGAGTTTCCGTCACTGCACTGTGCCTTCGTGGACGGCGAGCTTCCGTCRCTGCACWGTGCMTTCGTGGACGGCGAGCTTCCGACGCAGCACAGTGCCTTCGTGGACGGCGAGCTTTCGTCGCGGCACGACGCCTTCGAGGATCGCAAGCTTCCTCTTCCTCAGCCGCAGCCTTCATCCGCCGCTGATGATCGCGAGCTCCATCCGCCGTCGCCTTCATGCGCCGCCGAGGATCACAAGCTCCATCCGCCGTCGCCTTCATGCGCCGCCGATGATCGCGAGCTCCATCCTCTTCCTCAGCCGCCGCCTTCATGCGCCGCCGAGGACAGCGAGCTCCATCCTCTTCCTCCGCCGCCGCCTTCACGCGCCGCCGAGGATCACGAGCTCCTTCCTCTTCCTCCGCCGCCGCC
>QMIH01001130.1:162791-185714 GCA_003987875.1 Clarias batrachus | reverse complement strand
TGTGTGTGCGTGTGTGTGTGTGTGTGTGTGTGTGTGTGTGTGTGTGTGTGTGTGTGTGTGTGTGTGTGTGTGTGTGTGTAGATGTGGATGAGTGTCAGGAGCAGAGAGGACTGTGTGATAATGTTGGTCAGTGTGTGAATAACATCGGCTCGTACTCCTGTAACTGCCCCCCGGGGTACAGGCAGGTCAACGGCACTCGCTGCCAAGGTAACACATATGCACACGCACACACTTCAGAAACACTTCTTTCTCCTGCCATTTGTTTGTTTTGACAAAGTGTTTGTGTGTGTGTGTGTGTGTGTGTGCGTGCAGACATAGACGAGTGTGTAGAGGAGCCTCTGAAACCACACAGTGTGGAGTGTGTGAACACAGAGGGCTCGTTTTACTTCATCTGTGAGCCTGGATATGCCTGGACACAGGATCCACCCGAGTGTGAGGGTAAGTACACACACACACACACACACACACACACGCACACACAGACACGCACACACAGACACGCACACACAGAGCTCTGGAGGGAATCAGTGCTGAGTGTAAAGTATTCCTGAGTGTCTAGACGGCAGCTGAAACGTTTCCTCTTTTACTGCAGGATAAAAAATAAAAGCAGGATGAATGTGAAAGACATTAGAGCTTCTCCTGTGTTTGTGTGTGTGTGTGTGTGTATGTGTGTGTGTGTGTGTGTGTTATCTTCTCATCTGTCTATCCTCCTCCCTCCCTCTATAGGTTTACAGTTTTTGTTATGTATTAGTAAGTAAGGTGTGTCTGTGACTCTGCCTTATCCCTGGTTAATCCATGAAATCCGGCATATAGGTGGAGCAAACAGCATGTTGTTTAGAACACACCTGCTTACCTCAGTTATCACAAGCTAGCGATATTAGCAATAGTCTAGCTAAAATGCTATGGTGGCTAATGGTAAATTCTATGCTACTGTATTTCACTGAACTCGGTCATTCGTAGCTTACCCATCGCCCCACGTCAACTCCGGCATTTCTTGCAGTAAGCTCATACAATAGTCATACATACTAGTCATACATAGCAGACAGCGAGCTGATTGAGACCTGCTATGCACCCCTAATACACTCCTAAATAAACATAACTTAATGGCTTAATATATTGTTTGTACCAGGCTGGAAACACGATCATTTCTGTTGTAAAGTTCAACATTTTAACATGGGACTCTATGGAGATTGACTCACTTTTGGAGCTGGTGGTCACCTAGTGGTCATTTTGGGAACTGCACATTTTGGCACTTCTGCATTGGAATCGTTTTTCAGGAGCGGAGGTCGCCTCTTGGACTCTTCTCAACTCGTTGTCACATGACTACGGGTTAACACTCCCTCTGACTCTCTCGTCTCTATCTCTGTCTGCATCTGTCTCTGTTCTCTCCCAACCTGCCTCTCTCTACCTGTCTCACTGTCTATGTTTTGCTTTTTTCCTGTGTTTGTTTCCTTTGTCCATTTCCATGTCTGTTCCCCATGATCTCTTTTTCTTTCTGCCCACTCTCTCTCACTCTCTCACTCTCTCTCTCACTCTCTCTGTCTCTCTAACAAACTTTATTACCATGACCATATATGTACAGTACAGTATTTAAACTTATAAATGTAATAAAGTAATAACAATAACTCAAAAAAATACATAGTTAACGAGGTAATAAGAATCAAACCAAAATGAAATAAAATTACAAATCTAAAATAAATTCGTTAAAAAATTCTCTTTCTCTCTTTGTAGACGTGGATGAGTGCGCTCTGAACAGGAGTGTATGTGGGCACGGTGTGTGTCACAATACTGTGGGATCGTTTTTGTGTCAGTGTGACCCTGGCTACGAGGACAAACGCAGCGGTCAGGGCTGTGAGGGTAAGAACACGTTATCCATCAAAAAATTGTAACAATTGAAAAATTGTTCCTTTAGGTTTAGCACTCAGTAAACCTTACTGAGTAAACAGATCTTTCTTTCCTCCGTAGACATGAACGAGTGTGATCTCCTGAGCGATGTTTGCGGTGAGGCGGTGTGTGAAAACGTCCCAGGGTCTTTCATCTGTGTGTGTCCTGACAAGGGCTTCGAGTTCAACCAGATGACGGCGAAGTGCTTACCAGCACCAAAAGGTAGCAAAACTCCTTAAACACGAAAATGTTTAAAGAATACCTTTTACATTTGTTTACATTTCACTAGCCAGTTCGAACCAGTTTTCACCTCAGATTAAATCATTTCCACAAACAAATTTTAGATTTTTAAAATTTTTTTTTTTTAGAAATTTGATTATTTGTGAAGTTCATTAAAAGGTAGCTGTATGAGTTAATAGATGTTTTCAGCTTATTCTTATTAAACATTTTTGAGCCTTTAAGATTTAGATGTGTAAATGAAAGAAGAAACATTTTGTAATTGTACAAAATCAAAGAAATGCAGATATATGTTTGGAAACCGAAGTACTAGTTTGTGCAAAATGCTCTGAGAACCCTGTTAAGGACCGAGTCTGCTCTGAGAACCCTGCTCTACCCATGCCATGCCCTGCGCCGCCCAGGTTTTAGAACCCCTTGGTCACACCGATGCTCGGGTTTGAGGTCCCCATGATTGTTCCACCATTCTGCTTTGAGGACCCTGTTCTTGCTCCTTCTTGCAGGTTCAATGACCCTTTGGCCGCTTCGCCACCTGGCTTCAAAGATTTTTTATTTTATTTTTACCAATTATATGGAAAAATATATATTAAATTGGGTTTTTATAAAATTGTGATATATACAGAATCGGCACCTACAGTACTGTAGGTATCGCGATAATATCAAATCGAGTGCTCCCTGGTGATTCATGTCCCTAACCTCCATCGTTCATCCTGCTGTTGAGTTGAGAGTGTAAACTCAACTCTGATTAAAGTCTTTAGTGCCACTTTACATCTCCTCTTTAATTGCAAAATCTCTTCATGTTTATTGGTGTCTGCTTCTCTTCAGCTCTGTGTGTCATACGTGTCACTAACTCTTATATTATAATGAGCTCCAGTCACATGACTCAGTCCAATTTTCAGAAATATTGCATATAAAAAGACTTCCTATTTTTAAACATTTATCATTGGGGGAATTTGTCATGTTTTGTCATGTCCTAGATTGGATCTTGTGGGAAGACGGCCACGGCATAGACGAGTGTGTGCAACCTTTAACATGCTTTAAGCGTCTGGTGTAAAGGAATGTTAACTTTTCCCGTGTGTGTGAGTGTGATAAAAATCAGAACAGACAAGAAAAGTTTACCTGTGGAACTGTAATGGAGGAAACGCAGATAAAAATGTGTTCCGGGAAAAACTGAGAAGTTGAAAATGTGAGGTTGAAACGATGTCAAGATCAAGAGATGTCAAGAATTATAAAATGATAAAAAAAAGGAAAAAAGAAGAAAAGAAAAAAGTCTACATTTGTCTCTTCAAGCTTTGATTGTCAGTTTTTAATCAGAGTGACTGCAGTAATTTGTTGACAGAGGGGATAAAAAAGAAAACAAATAATCTGAATGCATTGAGAATGAAAAAAGTTGAGATGTTTATCTGTGTGTAAAAATGTAAGTTACATAGAAAAGAAATCAGAGATAAATAAGTGCTTATTGCAGAAGTATTAAAGGGTTAATTTGTTAGAAATAATTGTGATGTTTAAGAAAATGTGTACTGTGGAACTTGGATTGCAAGAATAATTCATTCTGCTTGTATATCAAAACACTTGTACTGTATATCAAAGCGAATTCCGAATAAGAAATAAGATTCTGAATAAGATTATTCATTCCATAACCACAAAAAAACAAATACATAAAAATATTTAATGTAAAATATAAAGTAAAAATAAAACAAATTAACCTGCAACCTTAACTTAACTTTTGAAAAAAGAAAAAAAAAAACATACTGACAGATAATGTTTGTTAGTGTTTGTGCACACTCATGCTATGTATATATGTGTGTGTATGATTTTCTCTCTCCCTCCTCTCATCTCTTATTTGAGAGAAGGGAGGGCTACTGTGTGGGATGACTTTCACATACACATTAACGGAAACACTGCTTTGTTGGGAAACTTAACAAGGGACATCTCTAATGACACTCGAGTGCGCGCAATCACTGAATCACGGAATCACTGCTGTAAAACAAATTAACCTGCACATTACCTTGGATGGGAGACAATTACCTTCAAGTCGTCAGCACGAACCATTGGCCCAGTGATCACGTGACGCCCGGCGTCAAAACAAGAAGCGTATGCGTGCCACATGATAATTGACGATCGGACTCGTACAATCAAGACTCGCTCGTTTTTCAAGTCAAAATTTATTAAATGTATTACATTTCCGCAAACCAGATTACTCGCAATCCAAGGTTCCACTGATTTACATTGAGAATAAAATGCAGTATAAAATACTGTAAATCTAAACTCTCCCRTCATGAGGAGCCTAGACGCTAGTTAAACACAAACAATACCTTCATGAAAATAATACGAATCACAGATAATACCTTCATTATGTGTGACATGAATAGAAAACATCGCTGGAAAGAAACATTGCACACATAGTCTGCATTACTGACTTCTCTGTAAATAGCTAGTTAACTAGCGTTGTTTCTGTGCAGCCTCGTCCACAGAAAGGAAAGTGTGTTACTACAACCTGAGCGATGAAAACCTGTGTGATAACGTGTTGGCGAGCAACGTGACCATCGAGGAGTGCTGCTGTACGCTCGGAGCAGGATGGGGCGACAACTGTGAAGTTTTCCCCTGTCCCGTTCAAGGCTCAGGTAAGATAACAGGTCCAACATGGCCACTGATCTACAGAGCTGCATTCTGATTGGATTGATCATCTGAAGCATCTCTCTAAATTATTATCATACTAAATTATTCTTCCCTCTTGTAATTTTCTCTTYTTATTTTATTTATCAAGTATTTTATTACAAAAATCTTTTTAGCTTGTATCATATATACCATATTAGCTCTGTCATGATGACATCACTTTCTCTTGTGTAAGGAAACCATCTTCTATTTCTCGACAGATCAGTTCACTCAGATGTGTCCKGCCGGACGAGGAAACATTCCAAAGGAAGACAACGCCTCACCTGTTACATACAAAGGTGTGTGTGTGTGTTACACATAAGGTAAAATAAACAGCTAAATTATGCATACAAAATCAATAAGGGAAAGGAGAGTAATGGCGAAATAAAGAAAAAAAGAAATGGATCACAGAAAATAGAATGAAAAATAAAAAGAAAGAAAAAGAATACAGAAAAGGGAAAACAGAAAGACCTAACAGCACTGGATGAGGAACAGATGGGATGAAAAAGAGAAAAAAGAAAGAGAAAGAAGCTGAAAGCACTGTTAAAGAAAAAAAGTTAAAATAGTAAATAATAAAAAAAGAAGACTTCCATGTTTATTATTTTAAAATGTACATTCATTTGATCATTTATTTACTAATTCTTTGGTACTTTAAACTTTCAGCTTTCAGATGTCTTATTGATTGTTCCCTTTGTATAATATTCTCTCTCTCTCTCTCTGTGTGTGTGTGAATGTGTGTTCCAGATGCTGATGAATGTGAAATCTTTAAAGATGAGATCTGTAAGGACGGATTCTGTCAGGACACACAAGGAGCATTCGAGTGTTACTGCAAAGCTGGACTCTACTACGAYGAGAACGTACTGCAGTGTTTAGGTGAGCTGCCGTATCGTGGCTGTGGTAATTTATCAGGCCGTAACAATGTATCGGGCATTATGAGGTGATGCACTCATTTCCACTTTTACSTTTCTTGCATTTTTCAGTCAATCTTATTCAGAGAAATGTATAAAAGTAGTGTTTTGGAGGTGATGTATATTAAGAAAAGCGCACATATGGTTGGATTTGTTAMGTTAAAGTGCAGATTTTAGTGCATCAGTCTCTAGTGCTTGCTTGGGTCTTAGTTGTGAACACCTCATCTCCAGAAGAAAGCAGAGTCCTTCTGCAGGTCTCCTCTGTACCCTGAGACATGGAGAGARGACTGGAGCAGTGCAGAAGGTAAGAGGGAGCGAAGTGCAAGGCAGGGGGTGATCAGGGCTCTGTGATAACAGGGTGCTGGTCTGATTTTGGCTTTGTAGACGGGCATCAGAGGTTTAAATCTGATGCAGCAGCTCCAGTGGAGGGAGAGCAGTACTGGGGAGAATTTAGGAAGAGTGAAAACAAGTGGTGCAGCTGAGTTCTGGGTCAGTTGCAGAGGTAGAACAGAGCTCAGAGGAGCAGACCTGCCAGGAGCGAGGTGCAGGACCTGTCTCTAGACTGAACGAGMACCTGAATGGGCAGTGTGAAGAGACATAAGGGTCTCAGATCAGCCGTGTGTGAGAGGAGAAGGACGGCTGGACGTCTGGGGTCAAGTTCAGCAGATGAGCTCTATCCAGGATGAGATGTCTGTCAGACATGTGCGATCTGAGCAGAAACATGAGTGCCTRAGCGAGGGAGTGTCCTCAGTGTCATCCACATAGCAGTGTGTGTATGTGTGTGTGTGTTTTAGATAGCAGAAGCATACCATGCCAAAAATACTCGGACATTATTTAGAGTTACATATATAAAGAAATCACCTCATGCTTGTGGTTGGGGTTTTGTGTGTGTGTGTGTGTGTGTGTGTGTGTGTGTGTGTGTGTGTGTGTGTATGTGTGTGTGTGTGTGTGTGTGTGCTATTTAAATGGTATAACTTTGGGTGGAGGAGATTTGAGGAACATTGTGCCTTAATGATACAAACCATACAAACCACAGTACTATAGCACACCACAGCTGTCCACACACACACACACACACACACACTGTGGGAACAGAGGCCTCAGTGTGTGTGTGTGTGTGTGTGTGTGTGTGTGTGTGTGTGTGTGTGTGTGTGTGTGTGTGTGTGTGTGTGGTTTCACCTATTTATGCACATAACCAAATGTCTCTCTCTCTCTTTCAGACACAGACGAGTGTTTAGACGAGTTGAACTGTGTGGATGGTCAGTGTATAAATAATTACGGCTCGTACCAGTGTTTCTGCACGCCCCCCCTGGTGCTCGATGCCACACACAAGCGCTGTGTTTTGCACGAGGCTGCAGGTGAAACACTGTGCGCTTCACCTCACATACTAAACACTTCAAAACACTCCGGTGTTTACTTTTAACTCACACCACTGTAACACTAATGGATATTAAACCATAATAACAATAATATCTCTTTTTAATGAATACCTCATAAAAGGCCTCGGGTTCAGTTAGCTGAGTGTAGCCAGTGTACTGCTAGCACTGGCGTTAGCCTCAGTAACCACATTTAGGTTATCAGCAGTTTAAAAATAATAATATAGTCTATTATTAGCATTTAAAAATTATATCTCTGGCATGATTACTAAGAGTAGACGCAAAAATACATTCAATCTGACTGTGAATGTAATATTTTAAGGAATTAGTGTGTCATTTTCAGCTAAACTGGCTAACAACCTCACACATGCCTTTTGATTCCTAGTTAAGTTAGCATTCTAGCTAATTAACTAAAAGCAGAAAAATAACTATTTAAATYTGTACGAAAGAAATCAGGGAATGCAGACTTTTAGAGTGTATGGTAAATACATTGTTAATATGTAATAAAATTTTTTAAAAATCAATAAAAAAAAAAAAAGTTATACAATAAAAATTGTAGAACTTCCTAAGAAGGATTTTTGTTTCATATACTGTAAAAACACCGACAGTGATTACATTTTGTTCAGTGTGATTGCTCTATGAAATTTGACTGAAATGACAAATAAAGAAGACAACGCTCTATATCAGTAGATTAAGTGTAGATCATATTAGCGAAGAGACCAAGTTCAGGAGTTTGAGGGTTTAAATTTTTTTTTTCTTTTGCTAAACACTTAGCACTTGCTAGTTGCTACATTCTCAAACACAAATCTCACTCTATGTGTGTCTCTGTATGGCTGTCTGTGTGTCTGTGTGTCTGTGTGTGTGTGTGTGTGTGTGTGTGTGTGTGTGTCTATAAACAGAGCCCAGAGAGCAGCAAGGTGTGTATCAGGAGATCTGTTGGCAGACCGTATCCCCGTCACTGACCTGCACCAACATGCTGAGTAGCCGAGTGACCACTTACACAGAGTGCTGCTGTCTGTACGGAGAGGCCTGGGGCATGCAGTGTGCGCTGTGTCCTCCGAAACACTCCGGTACACACGTTATTCCGGAATCATTATTCAGCAGCACAGAGAATAGCACCTGATCCAACACCCAGTCTTAGTCTGGACTTTTTAAATCAATCRTCTAAATCTGCAGTTTGTTCAACCTGGTTTTACTTTTCTCCCTGTAGAGGATTACGCCGTGATGTGTAACCTCAGAGGGTCRGGATCGGTCAGACGCCCGTACGGTCAAGACGCTCTGGTGGCCGGACCTGTTCACGAATACGAAGTCCCCTCGGAGTACGACCCGCAAGCCTTACACCCTAACCCGAGCTTCTACGAGGACTATGACGACTCAAACAGTGAGTAAGACTCCGTCAGCCGGACCATGGGCTGCTCAGGTTTCTGCACAGCTCTCTTCTGCCACCTTGTGGGCAAAATTCCCCTTGTGCACAGTTTTACCTACTACTCCTTCAACTCCCTGTCATCTTTTCTTCTTTTTAAATGATAAATTATTTCCAAACCTTAAACATCCATAGTGCTTCTTTCCACTACATTTGTGTAAATTATTATCTGTTTATTACTTATTTTTATGTGTGTCACTGTTTAAATGTTATCTTGTGCATTTTGGTTGTGTACCTAATATAGAAAACTAATACTACTACAAAATAAACAATCCMACAAAAGCATGAATAAATAATTAAGATGAATTACAGTTGGCTAATTAACAACTAACAAGAATGAGCTAGCTAGACAGTCTAAAGTATTTTCTAACCTTTTGTGTTTGTTGCCCGATATTTATGTCTTAATTTTGAGTTTTGGCGTAGTCTTACTTTTTTCTTTTTTTTTTTTTCATTTTAGTTTAGTTTAGATTTTTTTTATTAATGAAGCAAACAGATTGATCGTGTAAGCTTTTTCCAAATGCTTTTTAGAAACAGTTAAATGATTCTCTCATAGTTTTTGAATTAGCTGGGATGTTTATTCTCTTAAGTGTAAGAGCTAGCGCATGCAGTAAATAAAAACGGAAATTTAGCAGGTAATAAAAATAAAAACGCTATTAATTGATGTAAGAGTTATTAAATCTGTAGTGTTTGTTTCAGTAAAATGTCCCTGAATGGCGCAAATATTATTTTAAATATTAATGTTATAGAAATCTTTAGATTCTCCAGTTTATTTGTCTTCTTAACCCAGAGCAAAAAAAGAAAAGAAAGCATTTTTTAGTAAGGGATTAAAAATTCAGGATTATTTTTTAAAGCACTTTATCAATAGATCTTAAGAATAATAAGAAGGAGCAAAGTGTAACTTTATTTTAAAACATTTGTTGTTTACATGGAGCTGCTGAMGTCTGTGAGACGTTTCTCTCCGTACAGTATGGGCCGCCTCCTGTAAAACTCTGTGTTAGTATCAATACTGCTTAGTGTTTATGGTAATGCAGTGAATGATGTGTGTGTGTTGTTGGTTCAGCGGGAAGATACGAGGCGTTTGAGGGACTGCGGGCGGAGGAGTGCGGGGTGTTAAACGGCTGTGAGAACGGACGGTGTGTGAGGGTGCAGAAGGGCTACACATGTGACTGTTTCGACGGATACACACTCGACATGTCCCGAATGGCTTGTGTTGGTATGCACATGCACAAAGAGACACACACACATTATAATGAGCCCTAGTCACATGACCAATTATTTAAATAAAATAATGGGTCCTAGTCASATGAATCAATACTTAAATATTTTAATGAGCCTTAGTCATGTGACCAAGCACTTAAAGGTTATAATGTCCTAAAATATAATCGCCTGAAATACGGTAATGGTGAATTTTCAGATAGGATCATATATTGTAACACGCCTTTTCAAGCTTTGTCTTTTTGTAAATATGCATACACATTTATATTTTTGTCAGATAAAAATAAACACATGAATGCAATTTCATGCCCTTCTATGTAGTGTCCATAACTTTTTTTTAATTCAAATCTTTCAGGGGTCTTAATTGTCATTCAGATGAAACTTTAGATTTAGATTTCACATAAAAGCCATAAACTTGAAGAAGAAGCATAATCTAAAATGCTAAATTAGATAGATATTGCAACACAAATTTGACAGGATTTGACACAGATTTCTTTGCTTTTTTTCATGCCACGGTAGCACTGGAATTTTAATGGTATATGCGTTAACAATAATTATTTGTGAGATTACAAAAAGTAATTTAAACTAAATAAACTTTAGGTTTCTGTTTTATGTCTGCATAACATAAAATGGAGCATATAAACAAAACCACTGTTAGTAATTTTGAAAAAACAAAATTCTTAATTTTGTACAGAATGCTTTAATTTATGCAATATTTTTATAGGTCATATGCTACTAGAAGCTTATACCAAGTATAAACACAAAGAAGTATAAATAATTATAATTTTTTATTATTACAGTTTGAAGTGAGACAGTGTAACGCTGACATATTGCCATTTTTAGGCACAAAAAAAAAAAAACATCTCTCTCGAAAATGGCTGAAGTTAGCAAGATTGGTGACTTCCATGTTGCATAAACTTTAGATTTTCTGGACCGTATGTATAACAAATAAAAAACTAACAAAAGCACCAATGCTGTATTTCGGCCGAATGAATYCTAGTTACCTGACCAAGTACTTAAGTATTTTAATGAGCCCTAGTCATGTGACTTGGTGCTGAAACATTACTGAAATAATTTACATATTAAAAAGACTCTCATGCTCTTTGAATTTAGATGAAACAATTAAATATTAAGTACATTTTAATAATAATTATTGTTGTGTTGTTTTTGTTGTTTTGTTCCAGATGTAAATGAATGCACCGAGCTCAACAAGCGCATGTCTCTGTGCAGAAATGGGAAATGCATCAACACACAGGGTTCGTATAAATGCCAGTGTTTGCCGGGATACACACCATCAGAGAAACCTAACTACTGTGTTCCTATCATGCCGAGCGCTAGCACCGGCCCTGAGTGACCACCAGGGGACGMCACCATCACAACACACACTCACACACACGCTCTTATTTAATCAAAGCCCATATATTCTGCACTGTATTATAAAACACACACGGAGGGGGAAAAAACGACAACAGATTTCTACTTGAGGTGAAGATAAACGTTTCTCATTCTTTCTAATCTTATTGAGAGAAAACAGAACTGTATAAAATTGTTTATTGTCTTTGTTTTTCAGCTATTATATTAGAAGGAGTCTTTAGTGTATTTTTTGTTTGTTTGTTTGTTTGTTTGTTTTTTCTAATGGGACAAACCCTATGAACTGAACACTGGGGGATAAATCAGCGTTCTTTACCCGGCGAGAGACTGATGGTTTATTCTATAAGGTTATATTCCGGCATTTGTTTTCCTCTCTCGGCCATCCTTTCCTCTCTTTATCCACAATCTTTTGCTTTTCTCCTTGCATCTTGGGTTCATCTTATATACACTAATGGTTAAAGTTATGAACATATATCCTAAAATGAACCGTTCTTTCTGTATCGTATCGGTTCTGTTTGGGAACTTTTTAAATCCGTCTCATCTCCTGAGTAAAATCCATGTAAAATCTAGTTTCTTTTTTTAATTATTTTTTATTTTTATGTTTGTGGAATGTTGTTTATGACCCCTGAAACTCTGCCACCTTCCATTTTTTAAACTTAATTATATATTTTTAAGTGCTCTTCAGCTGTCCCTTTTGGAGAACACTCAACACTTCCCAAGGAGAACCCATTTTTGAAAGAGAAGAACCCTTAATCATCCAAAAAACATCCAAAAATACTTTTTTTCCCTGTTAGAGCAGCTTCCATTTCCCTTTCATGTATAAACATTTACATGTTACAATAAACTCTTAAAGAACTTACATACTAATATCAGAAATGGTTTTAGCAAAGTTCTCAATATAGAATTCTTTGAGAAGGCTAAAGAAGCCAAATGATATGTAGAACTCTATAATCGTTTCTCTGTTAAAGGAAGTAGAACCAGTTCAGAAAGATAACGTGACTTAGTTATTACTAAGAACTCTAGAAAAGACTGTTCATAAGCACCAGCTTCACGAAGAACCCTTTTAAGTACTGTATGCTTAATCATCTATAATAGCACTAAATACCAGTTAGAACGCTCTAGCTGTTTTGATATCAGAGAAGTTTCAAAGTTATATGTTTAGGAAAGAATGAAGAGTCTGAAGAATGTACAGCCTTACAGTTGAGTATTTATCAGAAACTGTATATTTTTAGAAGTCTGAAAAACATTAATTATTGAAAAGAACCTTTAAATTACTCTAATTGCTTTTCTATAACAGAAGAAACCAGGAACTGTGTAGAAGCATTTTAGAAAGTCAAGAGCATGTACATATCGCAAAGAACATGGTGTTGTTTTGTAAGGATTCTCAGTGCCAATTAAGTGCAGGAACCCTTCCTAATAAAGACACTAATAAAGAACTTGGGTTCTTCAGCCCTTAAGTTATTTTATATATATATTTTTTAACTTTCTGTAAGGGTTCCAGTTGAAAGGTTCAGTAATCCTCCTAAAAGTATTCTAGCTGGACCCCAACACTCAGTTACTGGGTTCTGGGTTCCTCAGAGGTGCTTTGAAATAAATAATGGTCCTTACCTTTCTAAAGGTTCCTCTTTGCAACGTTCTCTGATAAAGAACCTGCTGTAGAGTTCTCTGTTGTTTGATTATATTTTAGTTCTTCAAAATGGGTTCCACTTGGAGCTATTTTCTGATTAACACTCACTTGCAGAGTCCCACTTAGAATCCTTCAAGGTTCCTCCAGAGAAAGGAAAGAGGAACTCATTAAGGTTCTAGATTTACTAAGACCCTAAGTAGCTGCTAATAATCTTTTAAGGCAGCCATGTTGTAAGTGTGTTAAATTAAGATAAAAGTCAATTTATAGCTACATTGTTACTTTTCAGGCTAATGGTCATGCCTGCAAATAGATAATTAATAACTAGCATGTGAGACAACACTGAAAGTAAAGCTCAAAGTCAGTGAGATGCTAATGCATGGTGCATTGTGGGTAATAAACTTTGTTATAAAGGAATTAAGATTAGGAAGAACTTTAAAAAAATATTTTATAGATTTGGATTGTTTTTTTTTATAATAAATAAACGAAAGGTTCTAGAAAGAATGTTAACTCGTGATGAATTTGTATCACATTGAGAATATTACTTTTTTTATCACAGTGACAATAAAAAAGACTTTTTGTATTAAGGATTGAAAAAACGTCCTCTGTGTCTGGAACATTGAACAACAAAATATTTCTGTTTATCCTGTTCTTGTGTCGTTCCATGTTTATCCTTCTTAAAGCTGATCTGAAATCAAATTAAAAAACTGATTCTAGATCAACAATTTAACCTCATGTTCAGGTTAGACAGGAAAAAGTCAGAACATTACAGCAATACAACAGACAGTTAGCTAATAGCAGTGCACAGTAAGATTGAATACAGCTAGCTGGCTAGCGGCTCATGCAAAGACAGGGTTAAATAACTTCTAGTATCATTTTATTTTTCAAGTGTAGTAGAGGAGATGAATGTCGCCACCAGAACCGAGATTAAAATTAACTGCCATAGAGGATAAGCGAATATGCTAACATGGTGTTTAGCTAATGTTTGAAAATGTTATAATGCCTAAAAAAAAAAATCTGTAACCAAACATTAARTGCAATTTTAACTTTCAGGTAGCGATCTGGAAATAGGGGAAATTCCGCCAATTTCAGTCTCTAAATTTTAATGGCTGTCAAAGACAATTAAACAGCAAATTAAGTTAATCTGAAAATGTATGTATGTAATGCTTGTTTGTAAATTGATTAGTGTATATTAGCTAAGATTCTAAATGTTTCACTTGTAGCTAGCTGCAGCAATCTAATGAAGTTAGCTAGTTATATTAACATCTACACTATCCAGCTAGAGTAGCCTGGTATATTAGTAAATTAGCGAACTGAAACATGGCAAACTAGTACTAGTAGGTTAACTAGCCTCTTAAATTAGAAATTAAATTAGCATTAATGTTATATATAGTGGGAACTTAGTACTAGTAAACTTACATCCACTGAAACAAAACCCCCCTGTGGTTTCTACAATTAGTCAGCTAGAACAATGTTGTATTTGAGGTATACTTTTAGCTAACTCTAGTATCATCAGTTAGAAAAGTAGTAGAGCAGACATATAGAAACTATAGTAGTCTAGAATGTTAGTAAATTAGTTAGTAACTACATATCCCTAATTACTTTGTCCTAATGAGTCAGCTAGCCCCATATTGTTTTACTAAATTAGCTAGCTATAGGACATAGTGTAAATATCTAGCGCAGCACTAGCTGAGTGCCATTAAATTAGTAACTATAGAAATAGTAAAAGGTAGCACGGTGAYGCCTTGCATCTCCGCCTCGCATCTTCCAGTTTGGTCTGTGTTCAATCTCCCACACTGGATCTGTGGGCATTTATAGTTTGCACGTTCTTCCTGTCCTTGTTGGGTTTCCTCCAGGTATTCCAGTTTCCTCCCATAGTCCACAGACATGCATATTAGGTTATTTGGTAATTGTGCCCTGTTATGGATTAGCACGCTGTCTGGGGTGTACCCCTGCCTCTTTGCCCTAAGTTTCCTAGGAGAGGCTCCAGGCCCCCCGCGACCCTCTATACAGGATAAAGCGATAAAGACAATGAATAAGTGAGAAATAGCAAAGTGTTTAGTTCGCTAGTAAAAATGGCATCTTTGTGGCAAGAGAACTAAAKCTAAAACAGTTTTGAATGTTTTCTACTACAAAACTATTAGCACGTTAGCAACATAGCCATTCAAGCATCGCTAGCGTGAACGTCAGGTTAGATGAGGAACTGAGGTAAATATGGAACGCAGCTTTTAGCCTTTAGAGTTTTTTTTAACTACAGTACTTACTGTAACAACACGACTCTTTATGTGAAAACGATGAAGTGCCTTAAATAACACTTATATAACTTTTTTAAATTTTTACCCAAATTGTTTTATTTCCCAGGAGAAGTCTTGCCAGGTCGCAAAGCTGCTATTAAACAGCCGTGGGATTTTGTTTGTTTTACTTTTTTTCCCCTTTTTTTTGTACATTTAAACAGAAGAGTTTTGATAAACACTTTGATGTATTTGTAATTTGTTTATGAATAAATTAGCTCTTGTAATTTCTCTATATACGAATGTATATTAATAAATTGTAATAAATTGCCAATGGTAATATTTACACATGCTTTAATTGTTACTTTATTATTTATTGTTTATCTGTCATGTATTATCTACACGCACAAGATAAAACTGATCATGTGATCGTGTGACATCATCACAAGACGTGCTTATTTACTTTGTTTGGCGTAAACTATTGCTTCCAATAGCAACACTAACATWCTAGCTAGTTACCTTAGCTAATGTTAGCATTTTTTTATTCAGCAGGAATAGTAGTCAGTGTCATGATGTCATATGGTCAAGTTTGTGTTTGGCTGCTCAAATGGAACATAAGCCCCACCGTCTTTGACTATGTCACTCTGTTAAATGAGTGTGTGTGTTTGTGTGTCCATAGTGTAAAGGTATGCAAGCAAAAATTAAGAAGGACTGAGCAAGATAAACAAAAAAACAACACACATAAGCACACATTGTACAGATTGTGTTTTTGTTTAAAATTTTATTTTATTATTTATTTATTTATTTGTTGGTTTATTATTGTGTAAAACTTTGTCAGGAATATATTGATGAATTTGTGTGTGTGTGTGTGTGAGCAGATAGTATCAGAAAAAGGAAAGAACCATTGATGGAGTGACGAGGGATAGACAATGAGAGGAAGGAAAAGAGGAGGAGACGAGTGTGAGAGAGGGGCGTAACACAGAGAGAGAGAGAGTGTGTGTGTGTGGAGAGAGAGCGTGAGCGAGAGACACAGAAGGACAGAATCACATGCTCTCTCGCACAGCACGCAGCTCATCAGCTCTGATCTCATCTCTATAAAGAGCAAGTGTGTGTGTGTGTGTGTGTGTGTGTGTTTAGGTGTGTGTGTGTGGGTGTGTGTGTTTGTGTGGGTGTGTATATGTGGGAGTGTGTGTGCCTTTGTGTGTGTGTGAGAGAGAGAGTGTGAGCCTGTGTCTGTGTGTGAGCACACAGTTGGACTAATACAGAACTTGTGGATTTAAAAGATTCAGCAGTGAGGTAAGAAAACTGATATTTTACTACTGAACACCGCGCACACACACACACACACACACACACACACACACACACACACACACACACACAATATTATACTCATCTCTTATTGTTGAAGACATTGTGTGCGTGTGAGTGTGTGTGACACTAACCAGATTTTTTGCCCTAAACTTACCTGTGCTCTTGGACTTTTATTTTATGTTTTAAACTTTAACACACAACACACCAAATCAGGTCAAGGTCATGTGGCAAAATATTGAGTGTGTGTGTGTGCATGACTTTTAAATAACGTAATTTATATAAATATCTTAAAATCTAAAGTGTATGTTTATTATTATTATTATTATTATTATTGTTGTTGTTGTTGTTGTTGTTGTTGTTGTTGGTGTGTGTGTGTGTGTGTGTGTTGGCACACACTGTGTGAGACTGTTGATGTCATTGCTGTACATGCTTTTGTCTCTGATTGATTAATGTGCCAACACACACACACACACACACACACTCACAGCTCTGTTTTATAAATACACTTGCATATATGAGTAATAATCATTAACTTATACTGTACACTTAAGTCAATTTACTACAGTGTCCACACACACACACACACACACACACACAGACACACTATGTTACACACCAAGACATGGTAAACATGAGCTTTAAAATATTTGTAAAATTTATTTGAATAAAAGGTTTGAAAGATCAATTTGCACCATAAACACATACACACACCCAGCTTGTTATAATCATTAATAAAATGATTGTACTAATTTTAGTACATTAGAACACTCCCACACCCTTTTAGCTGTTGATATATATAGTACGCAAAAGTAGTAAGATTTAGCTTTGTATATTTATGAATAAAGTTGTTATTCCTATATTTAAATGCATTCCACATTACATTAACACACACACACACACACACACACACACACTGCATGTAGTACTGTGTGCTGAAGGTTCATCTACGACAGTAATACACACTAATTATATATATGGAAATAATCATCCATTTTTTATGCCACATCGTCCACACACACACACACGCAAGCATACGCATAGAAAGGCAAAAAAAATATGGCTCTCTTCTGATGGTCACATGATAGCATCAATGACATCATAAGACGTAATACTACACACTGCTGCCATAATTTAATTTGAGTCAAAACTCTTTTTTTTTTTTGACAAAATCAATCAGTACAAAAACACAGATTTGTATCATGTCTATTTACATTTCACATCACGCTGGGGCAGTGGGGTACATTTAAAAAATTTAAGGCTGTGGGTTACTTGGCAAGTGATRAGGTTGGGGGTTCAAGCACCAGCACTGATAAGATACGACTGTTGAGCCCCTGAGGTGCTGCATCCTCTCTAACCCCAGCTTCCTAAATGGGATATGCGAAATAATCATTTCCCTGTGCTCTGAGGTACATGTGACAAATAATTGAATCCTATCTTATATCAAATTTGTAAGCTCTTCCCATGTGGTTTTGTAGATAATTTGTAATTTATTATTATTATTATTTAACTCTACAGTTTAAGACTAAAGTGTGAAACCACTGAAACACGCTAATGTAACATTGATGATGATGATTATGATGATGATGATGATGTTATCATGGGCTTTGCGGCAGCCGGCCAATCAGTAGCAGCGAGTGAAATCCCGTTTGGTTTCATAAAGCTGTCGTTTCACTGATACAGATAAACACTAGCACGCTTTTCTTTTCCAACAACTACAGTATTCATTTCTTAATTTTTTTTTTCTCTTTTCATTTCTTGAAGCCACAGGGAGAGGATTAGCCCGAGGTCGCTTACAGACTATGTAACTCTCGGGCTCGTTCTTTTAATAAGCACTCTCACCATGACACACACTTTCCTATCAGATTTCCGTCCTTGTAAATGCACGTGATGAAATTGGTCTCAGGCTATGTGGCAGACACATGGCTCGTAGAAGCCGGTCAAAAGTTCTGGTTCCGACAGTATTATTCGTTTCTATTCTATTACTTTGTGGAACATTAGTTACGAAAGTATCTGAGAATAATAATGAAATGGTGGTGAACATGATAGTGCTCTTGCCTGATGCTTATCTCTGTGGGCATTGCAGTTTCATCCCCCCTATGAATGACGCAAAGTAGGTCCTGGACTGCTAAGAGAGAAGCTAATAGGGATTGTGAAGGTACAGTAACATCCTCTATGAAAGTAAAGGCACTGTAGCTCTATAAAGCTATGATAAGGATCAACATCCTATTTTTTATGTGTACGATTGGACACCTCTTTCTTTTGTCAGCTTTCATTCTGAATAAAAAAAAAAAAACCTAAAGGTATTAATAAAGAAACCTGAACCTCAGAAAAGCTAGAAGGGCCAGTGACGTTCTGGAGAAACTCGAAGGGAAAGCAATTTTCGTCAAAGATAAGGTGCGATGTTCTCTGTGCAGGTACACAGTAGAGCAATGTCTTTAAGAAGTTACAAGAGGCCATCCTCTGTGGTACTGCAAGAAGCTGTAAATGGCAGAGGATGACATACGGTCTTCTGTAAAACTAAATAGGACAACCTTGTTCTTTGTGAAGCTAGAAGTGACAGTAACATTGACTTCAAAGAAACATGGGAAAGTGTCACTCTCTGTGGCACCAGAAGGGACAATTAAGTCCTTTATGGAATGTTCTTTGCAAAGCTAGAAGTCGTTCTACAAAATGTTCTTTGCAAAGATAGAAGGAACAGTGATGTCCCCCAGCAAAGATATGGAGGGGAAGGAAATCAATGTTTACTGTGAAGCTAGAAGGAAAAGTGCCATCCTCTGTGAAGTTACGAATGAGAGCATCTTGCTTTTCGAAGCTAAAACGGAGAGCAATATCTTCACGTCTACAAAATGGAGCAGTGTGCATCCACAAAGCTACAAGGTGGAGCAATGTCCTCCATAAAGCTACAAGGTGGAGGAATGTCTTCCATAAAGCTACAAGGTGGAGCAACGTCCTCCATAAAGCTACAAGGTGGAGGAATGTCTTCCATAAAGCTACCATGCGGAGCATCAACAAAGCTACAAAATTGCAGCAGTGTCCTCCACATAGCTACAGAATAGATCGATGTCCTACACAAAGCCACAAAATGCAGCAAAGTCCTCCACAAAGCTACGAAATGGAGCAATGTTGTCCAGAAAGCTAAGGAATGGAGCAATGTCCTACACAAAGCTACAGAGTGTCATGATGTCCTTTGTGAAGCTACAAGGTGCTCTGTAAAGATACAACATGTAACGACAACCTCCATACAAGGTGGAGCAATGTCCTCTGTAAAGCTACAAAGTGGAGAGATGTCTCAAACAAAGCAACAAAATGGACCAATGTCCTCCGCAAACCAACAAAGGAGACCTACTTGCTCGACAAAGATACAAGTGACAGTGACATCCTCCATGAAGTTACAAGCAGAAGCAAAATCCTGAAGAAAGCTGGATAGGGATGACAAGTTCCTCTGTGAAGGTAGAAGGGGGAGAGATGTTCTCCATAAAGATACTGTATAAGAGGAAGCGATGTCCTCTGTGAAGCAACTTGTGTTGCAAATCTGGAAAAGGATCTTGACATCCTCTACAGAACTCAGATGTGGAGCTAAAAAAGTTTGTACTTTAAGTAAAGATGGTGAAAAGTTAGGAAGTCAACCCAGTTTTGTGTGATGACTAGAAGTCATCCTTCAAAATGTTCTTTGCAAAGTCCTTTGCAACCCAGAGTGCATGTTGTGAGATGGTGGTTCACTCTTGTCCTTCAGACATGTGGGCTGTATGGTATTGGGGTGGAGGTGGGGCAATAGGCGGAGCGGACTGGACTGGATGGGGGTTGGGGGAGATGGATGACTGATTAAATCTGTTGATGAAAAACCCAAGGCTGGGAGTTTATCTCAGTCATTGTGGGGTTGCAGGAGTTGATTATTCAGCTAATCAAATTTATTGTTAAAAACACCAAGTGTTAAATGGTGTAGTTTGTACATGTTACCTCATGCTAAAGTTCAACATCTCATGTTGATGTTAAAGTAATGCATTGTACATACTGATGCTTTATATTTATTGTAGTATTTGAATGGTGTCCCACAGATTTTAAACAATGTTCTGCAATTCTATTAGAAGGCAGTCACATTTGATGTTTTCAAGTTTTTATGTATTAATTTTGGCATCGCGTCATAAAATTATAAAGCTTTCTTGTATTAAATAACAATTATTTAATTATAATAACTTTTCCAAGCCTCATAGCTAACTAAATACATTTTTGACTTATACAGTAATACAGTAAAATGTATTACTGTATATCTCTAATGGAGTGTGCATTGTGCATCTACTAAAAAATGAATTAGTCAATAATTGTAATAATAAAATATATTTTGAAAATAGTTTCACGTGAGCATTTGTAAAATTGCTAAACACAGTTCGTGTGTATATGTTTGTCGTACATTCATATTTGAATATTAAAATGAAATAAACTTTCGCTGCTATATTCCGATCACATTCCACAGCTATTGAATAATTTCCAGTTCTAGGCGGGATTTTTAAAGATAATGTGTAGAAGTGACTCATAAGTTCATTTCCATCCTACTGGTGGTTGTGTTTAATGTGTGTGTGTGTGTGTATGTATGAACCGTGTAATTTTCCCTTGTTAAAGGAAAGACCACATCACACTCACACGACAACAGCACATACATTCCTAGCATAGCATTTCACTTTTTTACTCAGCATGTTCTGACATTCACTTGTRTGTTACCCTGCAATAATTAATAATATTTTATGCTAAATATCTTCAGTTATTCAGTCATGCAAGTGAATGTGTTATTATATTAATTCAGCATTTTCTTGCAGATTTTATGATTGTGTGGCAAGATAAGAAAGATGAAGGAGTAGATATACTTTCCATTTTTTTAATTTACGTATTATAAAATATTTTTTTTATTCCATTTATTTATTTTTACCATACATTTATTTACCTTAAAATACTTTACAGAAATAATTAGAACAAATTGATTTGATCAAAACAAAGAGTTTATGATAGATAATATGGAGCCCATGTGTTCAGTAACAAATGTATATATAAAAGTCTGAGTGAATTATTATTAAACAATGGAAAGTTTATTGATCAGGATAAACATTTGAACATTATGAAAGCATGCAGTAGTATTTCAGTGTCAAAAAAATTAATTAAACTAGTTCACCTGAGTCCAACCAGAACAGAAATGTATCTAAAAACAGAGCTTAGTCTCAGAGCTTTTTCTACAGCACTGGAATAAATCAGATTGAATTCATTAATCATTATTACTAATCAGTTTTTTATGGTTAATAATTTTCGTGGCTTGCTCAGTAGAGACACGCTGATCATTATCAGTTATACATACTGTAGTTCCTCAGATTTTTCAAACTTATTTCCACAAATTGTTTTGATTCAGTGACCATTGTTAAAAGTGCTTTTTACATCGAATTGAATTGAATTGAATATTAAAAAGAAAATCATGCTTCTAAATATAAAATTGCGTAATAGGTTAAATGAATGCAATGAAATTCTCAGTACTGACTTTATCTCAAGTTAAAAAAAATAATTAAGTAAACTTGTTAGCAACAGGTTACAATCAAAAGGTTATGGAAGTAAAACAGTAGTTTTTCAGCATTCTATAGTATTCGGTCCGAAGTGTAGCTGGCAGATTTAAACAGAAAAGCAGCAGATCAAAAATACATGATGAAAGCAGTGAACTGATGAAAGACAGCCTGAGAAACAATCCTTGTTTACTCAGAATTAACCAGGTTGGGTGAACTGGTATCAGTCGTTCAAGTAGAGATTTAAACCTCAAACCTCGTCAGGTGAAAGATGCCGTAGCACATGCCTTGCCTGAAAATGTTYGTGTAGTGTTGTACACCACCACATCCACAAAACACCAGATCACAAATGATAAACGTTGTGTAGTGTAAGAAATACAGGCATTTTTAACCCGGTGCGATGTGTCACAAGCTGCACTAAAAGTCGAGCAGTCAATCATTTACTACTTTAATCAGCACAGATGATCTACCAATGACGCTTCTCAAAAATTTGAATGAAATTATTTCTGTTTGGTGTTTTTTACTGTCAAAAAGAACAAAAACATTTTTTGGAAGAATTTTCTTCAATGTAAGACAAAAATGACCAAAAGTTCACTTTTAAAATAAAAAGAAAGAAAGAAGCAATTTCTGATGGATTATTATATTTACAGTAGTTAGGCAGTTCCTGGAGATGATTTCCAAATAACCTCCTGTTATTTCTATTTAGGAAAAAAAAACATGCAGTTAATGTTATGCCACGGCAGGTTGTATTTATTTATCTATTTATTTATTTATATTTTTAAAATAAGAGAACTAGTTAAGATGATTCCTGTGACTGTAAAATCCTAGACCTGCTCTCAGCTCAACTTAAATGCTTAGAAAGTTTCTGCACCCTCACCTGCCCTGCAGTATCGTGCATCAGCTGTGTACTGCAAATGCAAAAAAAAAAAATCTGTGTGTGTATGTGTGTGTGTGTGTGTGTGTGTGTGTGTGTGTGGGTGTGTTTGCATGTGAGTGCACCACAGGATGTTTGATCGCTGCTATAACATGACTTCCCCACTTCAAAAAGTTGCTACGCTACAGGTGAGGAAGTTGCCTCTGTGTGTGTGTGTGTGTGTGTGTGTGTGTGTGTGTGTGTGAGTGAGGGAGAGAGGTGTGTGCATGTGAGTGCA
>QMIH01001130.1:143602-156078 GCA_003987875.1 Clarias batrachus | reverse complement strand
TTGTAGCTAAATTAAACATTAAAATGTTAAACATCTGCTTTATTATATACTCATAAATAATCATGTGACTTCAATTTTTTTTGTTTTATTTCATGATTTCCTTTTGACCTTAATGTAAATTATTTCATTTATTTATTTATTTATTTATTTATTTATTTATTTTAAAAGTTGTTTTTATGTTGGTATGCTGCTCGGTGTCGAATATTACTGAAACTTCATAATTCTACTTATCCTATTCTACTATTTCTAGTTTATTCTGATTAACTGTTAAAGTCACACATTTCTGAAACCTGGATAAAAACTTCAGTGAAGCACAAAGCTCTGCTTTCTCTTCTGCTTTTTATCTTCTATTTAAGTCAAATCAGAAAATGTTTAAATGAATGCTGAAAACTCTATAGAGCTTAGATTATTGGAAAATATAAAGAAATAAATGTTTATTAAAATATGTTTATTATTTTCATAATATGAGTGTATGTGTGTGTTTCCACATGTTTCAGATTTCTGAGTGTAAACCTCGTTACTGATAACAGAGTCATYACATCCTCAAATTAACCAACAGTGGGCGAGAGACACAGACAAGTAAAGGGAATTGAGAGAGAGGGAGACAGAAAGAGAGAAAGCTAGAGAGAGAGAAACAGAAGAAAGTCTCTTTAATCTTTATAGAATTACTGTAAACTACAGTACATTGTTAAAATTTATAATCTTCCAAATAAACTTTATGATAATCCCCATCACTTGCTTTTTCACTAYTCCACCTTTGACTATGTGGGTGTGGCATTGGAGTCTAGAGGAGGGTCTAAAGTTTTGTAAAATGKTTAATTTCAAGGTCTGTCTGCTCATGGGTAGGGTCACATGACTCAGYCACAGTCACGTGATTGTTGGGTGGGGGTCACAGTGGAGTCGTGTGACTTGAGCAGGAAAGATGCATGTGGTTTTATGGTGTGCTGAACTGAGCAGATGCTGCACTCTGTTACCTTGTCTTTTGCTAAACCTGTGAATTACTTCATGTATAGTGAACCCTGGGGCATCCGCGCACATAAACAKCCCTGASYRGGGCATCACAGCAGTTAAACAGCCCTGAGCAGGGCATCAGAGCAACTAAACATCCCTGAGTGGGGCATCAGAGCAACTAAACAACCCTGAGCATCGCAACAGAACAACTAAACATCCCTGAGTGGGGCATTAGAGCAGTTAAACACTCCTGAGCAGGGAGGGCATCAGAGCAAAAAAACAGTCTTGAGCATCGCATCGCATCAGAACAACTAAACACCCATGTATGTCTCGTCTGGTGTCACTTGCTCCTCCTGCTGATCTGAGCGAAACCACTCAGGAGAAGCGATTAAAACTAAAAAGAAAATCTAAAAAATAAACCACACACACTTTAAAGGGAAAAAAGAAGGAAATGGAGAAACATTAATGACTTATTTTAATGTGAGTAATCAACACCTTGTGACATCATAAACAAATTAACCACTTTCACACACATCTTTACTACAGGAGGAATTGAGAGTGGAACACACACATACACAGCCTAACCCTAGGTAGAATTCAGTCATCACATCTGTTGCCTGTGCATTTTACTGTCAGCTTACAGTCTTTTTGTACACTTCTTTAATAATATACACACAGAATTTCGGTCCATCCTAGACTCCATCTATCCACCTCTCTCTCTATCTCTCTCTCTCTCTCTCTCTCTTGCTCTCTCTCTCTGTCTCTCATTTCCTCTTCCCGCTTTGTGTCATCTGCTCTCTGTGGCACAGTTTGAGGATCTGGGCATGTTATGTTTTTGGTCATCTGGTGTGAGTCAAGACGCTAAACTGTGTGTATGTGTGTGTGTGTGTTTGTGGATGGGTGCGCATGTTCTCAGTAAACCGAGGTGTGTATGTTTGTGTGTGTGTGTGTGTTTTTGATAAACCCAGGTGTGTGTGTGTGTGTGTCAATGAGTTTAGTGAGGCTTTTAGTTAAGGGTTTCAATTTGAAACCTAGGAGTTTAATAATAGATAAAGTGTGGTTATGTGTGTGTGTGTGTGTGTCAATGAGTTTAGTGAGGCTTTTAGTTAAGGGTTTCAATTTGAAACCTAGGAGTTTAATAATAGATAAAGTGTGGTTAATGAATTCAGGTTTTACACTTGTGTGTGTGTGTATGTGTGTGTGTGTGTGGTTAACAATACACTTAAAGCTGATAAAGATGAATTTAGCAAGAATTTAGTGCTCTCCTCAGCTCTTTCCTTCACACAGTTTGTTAGAGTTCTCCAGTGCTGCGGATCTCAGTGTGTCTCACAGACAGAGCCTGTRTGAAGCTCAATCCATGAGATCAAAGTGACATCATCAGACTTCAAAGAGTTATCACTTCACCAATTTCCATCTGATTCTCTCACTGGGAGTGACTACTGCCCCTGCTCCTGCTCCCACCACTGCTCCTTCTCCTACTTTGACTTTTGCTCCTTCACCCTGCTCCTCCTCCTTTCCCCTTCTTCTGCTTCTGCCCAAGATCCTGCCTTTTTATTCCTGCTTTGGCTTTTGTTTTTGCTCCTGATCTTTCCCCATGCTCCTGCTCCTTCCTCCTGCGCCTTCCTCCCTGCTTCTCCACCTCTTTTGCTCCTGTCCCTACTACCGCCCCACGCCTGCTCCCTGCTTCATGTTCCCTAAACTATATACTTCTAAAACCTGTCATACCCTCTATACGTCTATATACTTCACGCATATACCCATAATATGTCCTAAACGTCCTACAACCATAAATTCAAAAACTCCACACACCACTAATTCATATACAGTGGAAGCTTGGATTGTGAGTAACTTGATCTRTGGGCATTTTACAAAACAAATAACATTTTTAAATGAACTTGTTAAACGAGCGAGGTCTTGATATACAAGTACTGTAGTACACAGGCACTTTGTTTACCGAGCGTCACATGATCACAACTGAGCCAATAGTTCTTCCCTCTCTCTTTTGCGCTGTGGGATTGTGGGTAATCGTCTCCCATGTGGGTAATCGTCTCCCACACTGAGACTGAGACATGCTCAGTCTCAGTGTGCGTGCGTCAATCGTATAGTACAACACAGTGAGCATGTGTACTATTTATTATATAATTGTGACCACATGGGTGTATGTGCAAAGCATTTTTTTTTTTTACATTTTGTGACCAAGTGTAGTGATTGTTCTTTAGTAGCTGTACAGCAATGGCCCCCATGAAGAAAAAAAAAGTTAAAAAGACTGTAGCAGTGCAGGAGTGTGTGTGTATGTGTGTGTGTGTGTGTGTGTGTGTGAACGCTGTCCTACACAGTAGCCCCCCTCCTCCTGCCTCTTGTCTTTAGTCTAACACCAGTTCTTTTCAAAGGTAAAGTGCAGGCTAATTTGTTTTATTTTTACTTTATACKTATATACTTACTTTACGTATTAATTATTTTTATATGAATATTTTTGGGTTGTGGAACAAATAATCAGATTTTCCATTATTTCCTATGGRGAAATTCACTTTTATATATGAGTGTTTTGATATATAAGCATGCGTCTGGAATGAATTATGCTTGCAATCCAAGGTTTAACTGTACCCCTAACCCTTTCAAATCCTAAACCCTTTACCCCAAATCCCCTAAACCCTTTACCTCCTAATCCCCTACACCCTCTAAACCTTGTGATTTTCTTCTGGAGTGACAGCACAGTCACAGGATCAGACAGAAGGGTGTCTCAATGAATGAACAGATCAATGAATTCAGCTGTTCATCCTGTTTTTGTTTCCTGGATGTTGATTATGCTCTGGACTCCACACATTTCCTGTGACTTTAAACCATATAAAATTATCTATATATTTATCTTGTAATTTTAATAGTTTGGGTTGGAGTTATAATATAAACATGAGTATCACTATAAAACTGTAAAATGTTTATTACTCATTGCTCATGGTGGAGAAGTGATCGTTATTTCTTTCAGTTCATTGGGCCAGAGTGATCACACACCATCTGCGTGACATCGTCACACACACACACACACACACACACACGCACACACAGAAACACTCACAGCCTGTTTACTATGAAGCTAAATGAAGACCAGAAACAGATTCACTGCCGATCAGATCCTTTTGCAGCTGATTAAAAAAAAAACCATAAACTTATAAAAATCAAATTCTGCTCAATTCTCTCTCCACAGTGCTAATCAACCTGTGAGGGTTAGAKAGGCTCTTGCATCAGCACAAGAGGAGGAAGAAGATGATCCGATGGGATTGATTAAAGCTCAGTGAGTTCAGAGTGGCCTAAAGGTCATGGGGTCGATGACACTCGGGAAAGCAGCGCCGCTGGAGCTGCTGTTAGATGCCTGCATTGCTGCGTTTGGTGAGTGATTCAGATTTGAGCTCTGTGTCCTGGTCAGAAGAGAAGGTGTTGATTAATGTTCTATAACAGCAGCTTTAACAGTAGCACAGGTTTATGTTAATGCCCTCATGCTGATAGATGATTGTTTCCTTAGCAACAGCTCATTTACACTGACGTCAAATAAATGCATTACTATCAGTTATTAAGTTTGGGAATGCTCCACAGCAGTGAAACAGAGACCGGTCAAATTTCATCCATTGATATATATGCTAGCTTTTTTTCTTCTTCTTCTTCTTCAATTTTGTCACCTTTTTTACATTCAGATTATAACATCAACATTTACAACACAGTGGGGTGGCAGAAAAATACAGCTGCATGAAACAAATATTGTGTTGTTTGTCTATAAACATAATATATTATTAATAGTTATTTCATAAGTTAAAATCATATAAAAGCAAATATGTTGGAAATAATCAACTCTGCTTCATCACAAAATATAAATTACACACTTGCTCAGTAGTAAAATTAACACTGCTAGTGATTTTTAGGCTTTTTTATTTATTAGTGTTTTTTTTTTTTTTACTTTATAAGTAAAATTGTTTAGATTAGCTAACAGCCTTCCTGGAAAATTGAGCTAGCTACTGTACATAATGTTAGTTGCTAGTGACTTAGCAAACTTTCAGCAAACATCTTTGCGAAGCACATCTATAAAGCATGCTAGCTTTGCTACTATCCAGCTAATAAATCAATTATTCTGTATTAAATATTATTAATAGTTATTTGGAAAAGTTGGAGTGTTATAGAAGGAATAAAACAAATGAATACACTGTTATCTAGACATAATCAACTCTGTTTCATCACAAAATATAAATTGAGAACTAATAATGCCTAGTAGTAAAGCTAACAATGCTAGTGGTTTTACAAACTACACTGCTAGCTAGTTTTTTTTTTTTTTTTTTTTACGTTGTCAATAAAATAGGCCTTTCTGGAAAATTGAGCTAGCTCCATGATATCAGGTGCTAGTGAAGTGTAGCAAATGTGTAGCAAATATCTCTGAAAACTAATTGCTATTTTGAAGCATGTTAACTTAGCTAACATCAAGCTAAAACAATGACAACAGGGACTAATGAGAAGACGCATGATCTTGTTTAACCCTTGGGATAAAACCATGTCTATAACACTATTTTCTGTGTGTGTGTGTGTGTGTAGACGATGAAGGAAGGCTAAATGGGAATCACCTTCCCAGAACTTTCCTGCTAATGCATCGATGGTACGTCTCATCAACAGAGCTGGCGGGAAAACTCCTCATCATATATCCTTTACATGTGTGTGTGTTTGTGTTTGAAACATTGACCTAGTAAGTCAATAAGTATCTGAAGTGTATATTTCATTTTTTTATTATTATGAACATACATAGCTATGTTTTCAAGTATGTGGTAAGATTCCTTAGTAAGTGGGTGTACGTATCGGCACTGTACAGGAGATGAGAGCGAGCAAACGAGGCTAAAGATCTGCTATTTAATGAGGTAAATTTGATTATATACACTCTTACACAGGCTCATAAAAATTAATTCAATGTTATCAAACAATTACACACTCAATTATAAGCGTTATTGTTTTTTTTTTCATTGCTAGCATAGCGATAGATTGCTTGTTTAGCTCCTTAACATCAGATAGCTAACATATTATAATAAATGTAAGCATGCTGTTAACAGTGTGTGTGTGTGTGTGTGTGTGTGTGTGTAGGTACTGGATTGTTGAGTTCCCTGCTGAGTTTGATCTGGATCTGGGTCTGATCCGACTGACGGAGGAGTTTAGAGACGTAGCGGCGCAGCTGGGCTGTGACCAACACCTCCGACTGCTTGATATCTCCACCATGTGAGTATACACACACTCCCCAGCCTCTCTCTGTATCCATTAGCACACTGTTAGATCTGAGTGTAATAAATTAGTCATGGTTGACCTGTACAGATTAAGAGATGGCGCTGATGTTGATTAACGCTGCTCTGATTGAGTTTAATTTCGTACTAATGCAGATTTTGCCCTGTAGTAGATTCCAATTGCAGCATCTGATGTGCTTGCTACTCTCCTAAACGAGTTCTGTGATCATGTCTAGAGCACTTAACCACCTGGGTCTCTAATCATTTTACTTCATAACGTCAACATATTACCTAAGAACCTGTTCTGAGAACTGACTGTTTTAAATGATCTACATTTTAAGAGTTCTCTGATTCCCATGGTCCCAGAGTGCTACATTCATATGTAGTTAAATGCCCAGGGAAATTCTCAGTGCCTTACAGTATATAAAGCAGGGTGTGCTGTTTCTAGGACCCTATATTGCCTGGTTCCCAAAGTCATATGTTTATAGGCTATTTCGTTCTCATAGCCCTCTATACACATAGTTCTGAGGATCTAGCAATATGGGCACCTACAGTAGCAATACGTCCTGAATTCTGGTCCTGTAATCCCAGCATAATATACTCTACATATATTCTTAGAATAGATCAATAAAGTACTTTATGAATCTCTAAGAGGAATTGTTGACACTTTCCCCACTCCCAGGGTCCTATATTCTCAGTGTTCAATATTTCCGGAACCCTATATACTTAGGCTTCCATACATCTAGGGTTCTATACTTCCAGTGTTTTACATTCCCGGAGCTAGAATTCCATATTTCCAGGTCCCTACATTTCCATGGATCCATATTTCTAGTTCCCTACATTCTCACAGCTCTATTCCTCCAGAATTCCATATTTCATGTGCCCTATATTGCCAGGGTTCTATATTTTCAGTAAAAGACATTTCTGGGATTCTATATTTCGTGCCATACATTTCCAGGGATATATATTTCCAGTGACCCAACACTCCCGTGGTTCTACATTTCCAGTGCCCTACATTCCCTGTGTTCTATATTTCCAGTGTGCCACATTCCCCGTGTTCTATAGTTCTAGTGCAATTTCTAGTAAGCAATTTCAGGGTCATGTAATTCCAGTGCCTTACATTGCCAGGGTTCTATATTTCTAGTGCCCTACATTGCCGGATACCTATATCCTTAGGATTCCATACTTCTCATATACCCGTGATTCTGGAATAGTCCCATAAGGGTGTGTTGAACGGGTGCACATACTTTTATTTAGTAAACATACTTTTATACAGTAGTGTAGGTACAGTATACAGTGAGTTACAGTATGTTTTCAGTGCTCTGGTCCTGTAAGGTACATTCAGGCCTTTATTCTGCTAGCCAGGGAAAGAGTAAGAGTGATATTCATTCGGCCTCAACCAAGGAAGCAGATGTGATGTTAAGAAGCTTTTGTTAATATAAGGAATATACAGTAGATTTAGTGCTAATGCTGTTGTTCATAAAACTAACGCCATCATGCAATTTTAAATGAGACTAACTAATCTTCTCACACACATGCACAGCCCATCATATGACTGGATGAGGAAGTTAACACAGAGGAAGAAGCAGGTTAAGAAAGGCAAAGCGTCGCTGCTGTTCGATCACCTGGAGCCCATGGAGCTGGCTGAGCACCTCACCTTCCTGGAGTACAAATCCATCCGCAGGATATCAGTGAGTCTGACAGGAAAAATAAATACACTCACTTCATCTGGGAAAACGTGCACCTGTGTGTGCGTGTGTGTGTGTCATTGTTTTGTTTTATTGTCATTGTTTTATAGTAGCACATTTATTATTGGTCAACCCTAACCCATTACCCCAAAATTAAACGCACCTGGTTGTGAGGTGTAATAATAATAATAATTATAATAATAATTGTGAATTTGCATTTTCCACTCATGGTGACTGGAGGTGTTGGTTATCAGCTCTGATACAGACTTTCCACTGATCAAGCACAACTTTACCCAGCACACAGGAAAACCAAGAGATAACAAGATTTCCAAGAAAATGTGTGTGTATGTATGTGTGTGTGTCAGTTCCCAGACTATCAGAGCTATGTGGTGAATGGCTGTGTAATGGAGAACCCCACACTGGAACGTTCTATCGCTCTGTTTAATGGCGTGTCCCAGTGGGTTCAGCTGATGGTCCTCAGTAAACTCACACCACAGCACAGAGCTGACGTCATCAGCAAGTTCATTCATGTGGCCCAGGTACACATACACACACACACACACATACTGTGTATTCACGCATGCACGCACATATTTGCATACACATACAAACATACAAATATTCACTTTCACACTCATGCGCGCACACACACACACACACACACACACACACACACACAGACACACACATTTATCTTCTATTTAAAAATGCTTGTCGTTATAAAATTTTGTTGTATTTTGTGGTGTGTTACTAAAGAAGTGATGAACAGATAAAACAAAAGAACAGTAATGAGTAAAAAAGGAATGAAATAAAAGAAAGAAATACAAACAAACAGCTTGAAAGATTGAATCAAACACAGTTAGAAGCAATCAGACAAAGCAAACAAAACATATGAAAAAACAAGTTAAAACCATAAGGAGGGATGACACAAAGTAATAAAAAGAATGGGGAAAAGATCGAAGAAAATAAAAAAAGGAACAATGGAAAAAGAGAAGATAAATAAATCACTGGATATAATGGTAAAAAGAACTTAAAAGGACAGACGTAAAGAAACGTCTGTCCAACTGACTCAAAAGAAAGGCTAGAAGAATACTTCATTGTTTGCCGTGCTGGTCGTTATGACATCATTACCTGTCAAGGAGAGAGAGTCACACTTTATTCTGAAAACTCACACCTTTAAAAGGATAACGTTTCACTTAGTATGGAAAATACAGAAGGAGGAGGAAGAAGAAGAAACAGAAGAGTATGGTGTAACAGTGTATCAGTAATAAAAGAGGAGATCTGTGGGAGTTTGCTGAGATGTGAAGCACTCAGATGGAGGACACTGACATTTTGCTGCCTCTTTGATATTCTAATGATGAATATGCTAATGATGGATATGCTAATGTTTGATATGCTAATGGTGCTGATGAGGAGTAGAGCGGGACGGTGAGCGTAGGTGAGCGATGAGGATGTAATGCGCTCACATTCAGCGGCCTGCTCAATAAAAGCTGTCCGTGTTCAGACGAGTGACGAGCTCTTCAGCGCTCTGGGCTTTTTTTTTAATCGAACAAAGCAGCGTTAGTCACTCAAAGCAATTACAGCACAGTGCGTGAAGTGCATTAGCATTAGCATTAACACCACACTGATGTTTCAGGCACAAAAACAAAGGCGAGCGAGGGAGGACTTCTCTTTGTGTTTCGAGGGCACTAAATGGCTCATCCTGGTGCATTGTGGGAAATGTTTTACATGGGGGCTGTGGAGGTGTACCTTCTTTGCTTTGTTCCTCTCTAAATCTTTCCTTGTTTTCCATTTAAATTTTTATTTCCCAATTTTTGTCCATCTTCTCTTCCATTCTGTATCAATATTTTTCACTTTATTTCAATCTGTTTTTTTTTCCCATCTGTCTTTCTTCCTGCTCCTTTACCGTCTTGGTCTCTGTCTTTCTTCCTCTGTGTCCCTTCCTGGCATGAGRAAACATCTGGATTGTAAAGATGAAAAAAGAAGGAAAGATAAAATTATGCAAACAAAAGAAAGAAAGAACAGAAGAAAGTTCCTTTATGGTAGATGATTGAAGGAAGGAAAAATGTGAAATAATAGCTAGAAAAAAGATATGTGAAAAGATAGAAGAAAGGAAAAAGAACTAATGGAAGACAGAAGTTGGCCAAACAGACCAGGTGTCTGAGTTACACATATGGGTGTGTCTGAGTGAGGCAGATGGGCATGTTCAAGTTAAATAGATGGGCGTGGCTAAATGAGACAGACATGTGTGACTGAGTGGGACAGACGTGCATGTCTGAGTGAGTCAGAGGGTCTTATCTGAGCGGGACAACCAGGTGTGTCTGACTGAGACAGATGGGCGTATCAGAATGAGACAGACAGGTGTGTCTGAGTGAGACAGACAGGCGTGTCTGAGTGAGATAGAAGGGCATTTGTGAGTAAGACAGGTTTTTACTCTCTCTCTCTCTCTCTCTCTCTCACACACACACACACACACAGAAACTTCTCCACTTGCAGAACTTCAACACACTTATGGCGGTGGTTGGGGGTTTGAGTCACAGCTCCATCTCACGCCTGAAAGAAACTCATGCACACCTCAGCATTGATGTCACCAAGGTAATAATAATAATAATAATATTAAATGTGTTTGCTCAATTCTAATTGGCTGATCGTAATTCTTCCTGAAAATTCAGCTATGGAACATAACAATTATATTATTTATGGCAATTGAATTGGTAAAATGTTTCTCCAGTGATGTGATAATAATTATTACTGATTAACATTCATTTAACTTAATCATCAGTTTTTTAGTCCTGGCCAGTGAAATACTGACATCCAGAGTGAATATTGTTCATTATTTTTGTTCAGACCTCACTCAAAGTATTCCCAGGATATACCCTGGATCCATCACCTCCATGTTCAGGATCAAAGTCTTTACTAAATATGTTTAAATAAATATTAAGATTGTCCAAAAAAAAAAAAAGTCTGTTTTGGAATGAACTACAACAAAATAACCTGTCTTACTGCTAATAAACAGTTTAGAGTTTAGAGTTAAAAATTTCAAATGGACTTTAAAAAGTTTTGAATTTGAAAAATTGTCGTTAGGAACTTTTGTAATTAAAATTACAGATTAGATTTTTCATTTGAGTTAGGCATATATTTTTAAATATTTGAATATGCAAAATGTTTATTTTTTATGTTTTTTATTGGGAACTTATATTATATAATGAGTTTAAATTAAAAAATAGTTCAAATAAAAAAAATGTTAACCATTTAAATTGGAATTAAGTATTTGGAATTTCAGTTAGAGATGGGGTTTCATTTGTGGTTTAGAATTTAGCTTGGAGTTTGGTGATTGCAGTTGGTATTGAGTTGGAGTTGGAATTTCAGCTTTTATTTTAAGTCTAAACTGAAATTTGGAAATTGTTTTATTAAGTAGATTTCAGGAAATTGTCTTTCAAATGGCGGGTTGAAATTAAAATTGGATAGTGAAAATTAAAATTTTATGGAATTTTCTAAAAATTTATCTTGCAAAAATGTAAATTAAAATTGGAGTTGGATTTGAATTAGTCGTAAATTTTTTCTCTCTCTTTTTTATTGTTTAGCACAGATTTTAGAATTTAGTTGAAAGTGTTTGAATTGAAATGCGACAATACAATTCTACATCAAAAATATAGTTTAAATTGTTTAATGGAATTTGACATTTATCAGCACTTAAAATTTTGTCATTTTGAATCACAGCGGAAAGTTTGTTGGGGTTTTGGTTTGGTTGGGGACTGTTTTAAATTTAAACTGCAGTTTGGAAAGATTGATCTCTAATGTTTTTGTTCATTTAAGCCCTATTAGTATTATTCGCTTCAGCTTTTCTTTCTCTCTGGAGCAGATCTGGAGCGAGATGACGGATCTGGTGTCGTCAAAGGGGAACTACAGTGCCTACCGTAAAGCCTACGGGGAGTGCGAGGGGTTTAAGATCCCCATTCTGGGTGTGCATCTGAAGGACCTGATCGCTGTGCATGTGATTTTTCCTGACTGGATTGACCAGAGCAAACTGAACCTGGTGAAAATGCAGCATCTCTACATCACCTTTAAAGAGCTGATGGCGTTGCAGAGCTCAGCGGCTCACGTCGAGCCCAACATGGACCTCATCTACCTGCTGGCTGTAGGTCACTTACTCTAGGGTGCAGTCAGTCCCTGTGTAAATGAAAAAACAAAAAACCCAGAGTAATTATTGAAATATAACTATTGTTATTATTAATAGAATTTCAAGCCTCTTTGACCTTTTTATCTTTATTTATAGCTTTCACTAGATCTCTACTACACTGAAGATGAAATCTATGAGCTGTCTTTACTACGAGAGCCTCGAAACACCAAATCCGTGGTGAGCGCACGCGCACGCACACACACACACACACACACACACACACACACACACACACACACACACACACACACACAGGATCAAATTGGAAAAGGATAGAGTTAAATAATGAGACAATAGTTTCAAACAGTACAAATGTTTTCATTAAATTTGAACTTACTAAAGAATCTGAAAGTCTACTAACTTAAAATTTTTGGTTTTATTTCTAATTGGAAATATTATATATATATATATATA
>QMIH01001130.1:126133-139783 GCA_003987875.1 Clarias batrachus | reverse complement strand
GTGTGTGTTGGTGTGTTTTATCAAGGAAGATTTTAAACTGTGTATTTGAGTTTTCGGATATGCCAGGTAGAACAAAAGTTATTGTTACTTTTCTAAAAGTAAATTTGACCGCTGCCAGAATATAGGAATGAAGTTGCAAAAATGTAGAACTCACAAATAGATAGATAGATAGAAACAACCGAAAGTAACCACAGAAACACATGATTGTGTGTACTTTATCTGTGCTATTTCTTTGCCTTTGTGACCCAGTTTCAAATTTCAGTTCACTGTATTGCATATTTTGTGCTGTATATGGACATGTCACTTTATACCGCACAATCCTGAGCCCTGTATGTTTATTTTAAAAAAAACACAAAACATATAATGGCTAAACTGCTTTGAGCTTAAACGGCTACACTTATATTTCCCGGTGTTTATATCCATATAGACAAGTCCTTTTGAAATAGATAATATGCCCAAGATTATTAGTGCTGAAGTGTGTGGATCAACTAGTAGACGTGAATRAAGGCAAAATTTTATCTGAAGTCGTATACTTCCTCCCTATGTGACTCGACAATTGTCACACGTAATGTTTCAAAACCGCTACAGTCCTCCTCGTGCATGCTGAACGTCTGCAATGTTGATGTCATAATTCACTGGTTAAACTTTATCCAGTATTATGTGCGGTTGTGCCAGGATATCTGCGTTCCTGTACCGCCCCTGCCTTGTCCAATCAGAAATCAGTAAATCGTTTGTTCAGAAAAACACGCCGTCTCTGCATGCTAAACCAGCAGGTGGCGATATAACTCTGAGTGTAAAGCCATGTCGGCCAATCGTCGCCTCTTATCAGAGTCGTCAAAGTTATCAGAGTACCAAACTCTGACGTCAAACACGGCAGACATTCTGCGCTCGCATTTACATGCTAAAGTGCTGTTTCACCTGTTCACACATAATATCATTTAAATAAAAATTGTAAATCGAAATATATTTAGTCTGAAAAGATATATTTATTTTTTTTTTTTTTGTTGTGAATTTTTGAAGTTTTTGTTAATGCTGTGGTGCGTTCCTCCTGAATACACCCTGCTCACTTCACTTCCTGTTTTTCACATTATGGCTCGTTCTGCATTTTGTATTTACGAAGTAAAAATAAACTCTTGCTTGATCTCAGGCTGATCTGGTTCTCACTAAATCCCCGTCTGGATTTTTATCTCTGGCGCTGCTGCACTCAAGGTCGCTCGCCTTTTCTATCGCCGTGGAAACCGGAGGGTATTACGTGCTCCAGTCTCTCCGTCACCGGCAGGGAGATTATCTCGCTCAGGGCCGAGAGGCGCAACCACTGCGGGGACGGTTAATATTGAACAACCCTGACAAGCTGCTGTGGCTTAAACGCCAGTTATTTCAGGAACAGACGAATTAAACATCTGATGGCTTCATCACGAGGTTAACAAGGCCGTACTCTGTCTGCTGCGTCACTGCGTCACGTGATCAGCGCTGGTGTATCAATGACCGTAATCAGTGGTTTAATTAGAAACAGAAGCTTCCAGACTCGTTATTCGGCAGCACAGAGAATAGCACTTGATCCAGCACTCTGTCTTATCTTACAATATATTTATTAAATCTCGAAGTTAACGAAGACACAAGACTTCACTTTTGATGATTTTGATCATGTGATCTAAACCTGGATTGCGCTCTCTCTTTCTGTCGTCGCTTTCATTTCAGATCAGCTGACTTGGCGGCTCAGAGAGCCAGACCAGGACGCGGGGGAGATCTTCAGCTCTGCGGCCCAGAATGCTCTCCTCTCTGGGGGAGGTGTTGGGGTGCTTCAGGCCCCCCGAGTGACCCCGAAATGCAGGAGATGATTAAAGAAAGAGACGCCACAGCTGCTGCATGACCATAGTCTGAAACAAGACTGTGCTGATGCTGTGGAGGACATTAAATAAAATTTCACAATCCAGTGATATTTTTCTAAAGAGGACTTTAGCATCACCATCATCATCATCATCATCATCATCATCATCATCAATCATTTACTTTATGTGTAAAGCTCGAACAGTCGATTGGAGGCAGAGATGCGGATCTCGTGGAGGAGCGTTCAGGGGACGGTTCATTTTGGACCACTATACGTGTCACTGATGTTTTTTGTCAGAAAAGTGTTTTTTTATGCAGTGGTGGACAAATCATATGTTCGTTAGCATTTGGGGCAGGCAAGGGAAAGCATAAAGGTCTACAGAGTGTAAATACATTTACGTATGACTCACTGATCGGATAATTAAATGCATTAATACACACGGAGAATAATGAAGGAGTAGTTCCAGGCACAAAATGACGCAAGAAGCAAAGGAAGTAGGACGGAGTGAAGCAAGCTGATAAGATTCAGTGGTCAGAGGAAGAGCATCATGTAGCAAGGGTCACAGTCAGGGTCACAGGGTCAGGGTCATGGGGTGATGAATTAGTCCTGGCGAAGGTTTGAACCAAATAAGAAACCTCGACTACAGAAGTTCTGAGGTTATCACTGTCGCCTTGCACCTCCAGAGTCGAGGTCTTGTTTCCCGTCTCGGGTCTGTGTGTGTGGAGTTCGCATGTTCTCCCCGTGCTTGGTGGGTTTCCTCCGGGTGCTCCGTTTTCCTCCAACAGTCCAAATACATCCAGAGTAGGTTAATCCGTGTTTCCAAATTGCCCGTAATATGTGAGCGTGTTTGTGCCTGTGTGCCCGGGATTGGATCGGCACCCTGTCCTTAGTATATGAATCTCCAGGCCTCCCGTGACCCTGTACAGGATAAGCGCTATAGGGAACAAGTGAGAGAGAGAAAGAGAAAGAGTAGTTATGAAGGAAACATCATCTGTTAATACACACACATATATATATATATATATATTCTGCATCCTGATTGGCCAGAAGGCATTGATTCAATTTCAGCAGTTCTGGAACTTTTATTGTCCCACGTGCTGTATGGACRTATCTGAAAAAATGACACAAAGTATATTAATCATTACAAAAACTAAAACAAACAATGCAGAGAAGCTTTAAACAACCAGACATAAACATTTTAATATAAGAAAATAAATTAGAAAAATAAAACCAGGAAAAACAAATCTTTCTATGGAAAATCGCTCTCAGAGGTAATACTCTAATGCTGAAGCCTCAGGACAGAATATTGAGGACACTTCTTTGTAGTTTCTCAGTGACAAGTTTTTTTTTGTGTGTGTGTATTAACTTAAAGAGACAATAAAGACAGTTAGACGCTTCACTGATTATTGAGCGGATCTACAGTTAATTGCTCTTACATTCAGAGTAAGAGTAATTGTACTTAGTTTTTAGTTGCTGTGTGGAATAAAACACTTGGGGACGTGCTGTAGGAGGACAATAATCAGCGTCAGAGTGATATTAGTAACTCATCATCTCATCACACTGTTTACACTGGGGTGTGTTTTATTCCGTTAATATACCGTAAAAAGTGTTTTTGTAAAGATGTAACCCCAGATGCACCCTCTGCTTGTCCTGAGTATCTGGACTGCTGATTTGTCCACTCCTGTTATTGTTATTATTATTATTATTATTATTATTATTATTATTATTATTATTGTCTAAAATTAGCTTCTTTAGTTTTGCACTGAAGCTACGATGCTAGCAAGGAACAATGTGCTAATCTGGTAAACCGATTTTATTATTTTTTTAATCCTTTGCTGTGCGTGCATGCGTGCGTGCGTGCGTGTGTGTGTGTGTGTGTGCACGTGTAGATCGTACTGAAGTGATGTAGGTTTAAACAGAGGCTGAAAACACTACATGAGGATTTGGTGAATGAGAAAGTCAGTTGAATGTTTGACAGATTTTTGAAGTCCGTGCTAGTTCATGCCAGGGTTCAGGAAGTTGTAATGATATGCTGTATATATATATTAATATAGTTATTGTAATCTAATTATTTTTGTAATTATTTGAGAGCTAGACAGTGAGAGAGAGAGAGAGAGAGAGATGAAGAGTGGCCTGTGAGAGAGAGAGAGAGAGAGAGAGAGAGTTTTATGAGGATTATGACGTCACCTAGCAGGTAAAGGAGAGGATAACACTAACAATGTTCGAGCAGGATCTCATTACAGACTCGAGAGGAAGGTACGCCACATGCTATTATTCAGAGGAGCTGATGAACAGATCTACAGATAATTAAAGAGATATGGACATTTCAATAAATGTAGTTTCTTTATTAAAGTTAATACAGTTCATTATGACTTATGGCTCAGTGATTCATTTATTTAAATATGGTATTTAAAAATATGTATAGACTTGTGTAATCTATTTAAAAAAGCGCATGGTATTTTTGTTATGGTATATTAATAATAAGTAAATAAATAAACATTTTGTAAATCTCAGTAGTCATAATGGAGAAAATTAAAAAATGTTATAACGTGTGTGTGTGTGTGTGTGTGTGTGTGTTCCCTATATACTGTGTATACATTCTTTTGCAAAAGTTTGGGCACCCCTTAATAAAGAACAGATTTTGGTGATGTTTTAATTGAATAGATATTAACACAGTCTCTCTTGGAAATGGAAAAAATGCACAATATTTTCAGCAAACATTGATGCATAGTTACTTCTTATGCCATAAATTGAACAGAAAGAAAAAAATAAAAACATTATTATGGCACTGTGTAAAAGTTTGGGCACCCTAAGAGTTCCAGAGACTCAGATTCTTTTTACAAGGCTTCAAACCTTAATCAGCTCATTGTAACTGATGCATGGCAACAGCTGTCATTAGTAAATGCCAATTTTAAAGCTTTAAAAACACTTTGACTCCTCAAACCGTGTGTGCACACTACAACCATTACTACAACCATTACAACCATGGGTTTCTCTAAGCAGATGTGTAAGACGCTGAAAATGAAAGTTATTGATGCCCACAATGCAGGATAAGGCTGCAAGAAGATAGCAAAGCGTTGTCAGCTTGCAGTTTCCACAGTGAGAATTGTAATTAAGAGATGGCAGTTCAAGGGAACTGTGAAGATCAAGATGAGATCTGGAAGACCAAGAAAACTCTCKGAGAGAACTGCTCGTATGCTGGTCAGAAAGACAAATCAAAACAACCATTTGACTGCAAAAAACCTGCAGGGAGATTTAGCAGACTCAGGAGTGGTGGAGCACCGTTCCACTGTGCAGAGATGCTTGCACAGACAAAACCTTCATGGACAAGTCAGCAGAAGAAAACATTTACTGCGTCCCCATCATAAAATCCAACGTCAAAAGTATACAACAGAACTTTTACAGAAGCCTGAAGCGTTTTGGAAACAAGTGCTGTGAACTGATGAAGTTAAAATAGAACTCTTTGGCCACAATCAACAAAGGCATGTTTGTAGAAAAAAAGGAGCAGCATTTCATGAACAGAACACCTTGCCAACTATTAAGCATGGGGGTGGATCTATCATGCTTTTGGGTTGTGTTGCAGCCAGTGGCACAGGAAACATTTCACGGGTGGAGGGAAGAATGGATTCCACTAAATACCAACAAATCCTGGAAGCAAACATCACACCATCTGCTGCCCTTTTTTCTGCTGATGTCTCTCATCTGGCTTTGCTTAGACTATGCTATAGAACTATGTGTCATCAGCATAACAGTGGAAACTAATACCATGCTTACGAATTATGTTGCCGAGAGGAAGCAGGATGTTAGAAAGATGTTTAGACCTCCACATCATAAATAGGACCAGGCTGTGGGTTATTTTAATGGTTTGTATAATTTTGATCTACATTAACAAGATGAGTTAGAATCTTGTGCATTTTGAATTTGGGCAGGGGAAAGGGGGTGGGGAATCATCTTGGCATAGACGATGCGGATAACATCAGGATGTTAAATCAGGGGATAAATGCGATCATGCAAAAGAAATTGGATCGAATTTGACATGGCACTTTGCTCTGATGGAACACGTGGAGTTAAACCGTGTGAGGGAGTAAATCAGGAAAAAAAAACGATTTCAAATAAACAAGTAAATAATCTATTATGAGTGAAGCATTCAGTATGTGTGTATGTTCTTCCTTTGTTTTTCCCCTATCTTTATGTGTGTGTGTGTGTGTGTGAGAGAGAGAGAGAGAGAGAGAGAGAGAGAGAGAGAGAGAGAGAATGAAGCTGCTCTTATCATTGTTCATCATGTTCATGGTTTCAGGACAGATGTTTTTCTGGACACTGTTGCTAAGCACTGAATGATGGAGTTAATCAGTCGTCATGGCAACGCTGAGACTTTCAAAGTCCATCCGCCTGCACATCACCTGAATATTCAGGTAGACTTACAGCACGCACACTTCAACTCAGAATGTGTGTGTGTGTGTGTGTGTGTGTGTGTGCGCGCGTTTTATTCAGTTTTGTTTGTACAACACTTTAATCAACAGACGTTATCACAAAGCATCTCTACAGAAATATATCAATTCCAGACAAAAAGTTATGCTACACTATACTACAGCTAATTTATCTACGCAGCCTATAGTTTAATAAATATAGTTTATTTAGTAATGTTAATCCTTCTAAAACACATTTTGCTACATTATTTCGTACCGTACGATAGTGTAACACACTGTATGTACTCTACCATGCCTTACTCTGTAGCTTATCTACTGTGATAAAAGATTCTGCTATGCTACACACAGGCTATGTGCAGTTTTGTATTAACCTTGGCCTCCCTAACACACAGTGTGAGTTTGGTGAAGATCTGAGAACCTCAAATTTTTCACCCGAAAAATTAAGGGTTTTTAATTTTTTTTTTTTTACATTTTCTGATTTTCACCAAATTCCCACTGCGTGTTAGGACAGCACATACTAACACAAGGGTGCACATAGTTTTATCTCAACATGCTCAATCTTCAAATTTCCAGTATAAAATATACATCGCCTCGCCAAAAAACGTCACACACTTTTGCTCCAAAGATGCTCACACATTGCTCCAAAGTTTACACAGCTGTTTAGTCCCAATCCATCACATTCACTCTCATCACATTGTGTGGGTATCAAAATACTCTTACTTTCACTATTAAACATTTTTATTGTAGATTTTTCTACCATTCAACTTCATTCATGATTTTTTTGACCGCATTTTTTCCACACAGTTGATGATTCTGCACTATTCTTCCAGGTTTTTATAATGCGTTGAAAGGTTCTTTATGCAGTTCCAGTCATTTCAAATTGTTTTCTTTGCTTGATGTATATAACTCAGCATTGGAACATGTTAGGGTGAAACTGTGAACGCCTGTGTTAGTTTTGCTCCCCCTAAGGCACAGTGCAAATTTGGTGAAGATCTGAGAATATCACATATTTCACCCAAATAAGGTAAGGGGTTAGCCTTTGTGCTTTTTTTGTGGGCAAAATGTTATGTTTTCTGATACGCACCAAATTCACACAATATGTTAGATCAGGCAACACTAACACAGGAGTGCACTTAATTTTGTCCTTTATCACTTGCTATGCTTTTGCACGTGACTACCATGACGTCAGTCCCACGCACACCACCATTGACTGACACTAGGCTACTATATATTTTTGAACATTACTTTTGATGTGTATTTCAGAGCTAAAAAAAATAAATCAATAACATAAATATTACCTGATGCTTTGTCACATAGATAAAACCTAGCAATCAACAGTTTCTGTTCTGTTGATTATTTCCATATGCAGCATACTGTATCGTGGTGGACTTTGTTGCAAATGAGACAATGCTATGGAATATGCTGTGCTTTACGCTTCAAAAAATATGTTGGTTATGTTAAATATCGCTGATATTTCAAACTTTCAAAGCTAGGGCACTATGTAGGATGTTGAAGCCGTTGTTCCACACACCATGTAGTGCTCCTGGAAAGAGTTAGAGGGGGACAGAAGAGGATTCAGCCTTGTGTTAGGAGCTAGTTAGCTTTGCTCAGCTTAGCACGAAACACAACACAAGACAGTTCAGAGGCATTTTAGAACGACTTAAAACTAATTACTAAGGAGACAAAGTGTAGTTTAAAATGATGTAATGTTATCATAATTTGTATCATACTATACCTTTAGTTGCTATACTATACTCTACCATACTATACAGTGGAACCTCGGATTGCGAGGAACGTGGATTACGAGTGTTCCACAAACCGAGCAACGATTTTTAATTAATTTTTATTCGGAAACCGAGCAAGTATTAGTTTACAAGCACCGAGTATCATGTATCACGCATGTGACTCTTATTTTGACACCGAGCGTCACTCTTGCGCTGTGGAATTCTTTCAGCGTCTCTTATGTGTGTGCGTGCGCGTAATTTGGCACCGACACACACACACACACAAACACCCTGACACACGCACAGACGCTCTCTCTCCTTTTCACCCCCTCCCCGGCTTCACAAACACACAGAAACTCTGCTCTGTCGCGATTCTTTTCAAAGGTAAGGTGCTGGTTCATTTGTTTTTTTTTGTTTTTTTTTACTTTACCGCAGTGATTCCCTTAGTATGCGCTCATGCCAGGTCAGATAGATTTCTTTTTTTCCTGTTAAAACGGTGTTTCCATTGTGTGTGTGTGTTTGTTGTGAAACTTAAAAAGCGAGGTGGGGAGAGGGAAGAGCAGTGTTACTGTTTAAAATGAGGCGAGGGAAGGGGCTGCTAATTCCACGCACACACACGGCGCCTACGCGCACTATTTATTTGTACATTTTTTTTTTTTTAAATCTCCAAGCACTACATTAAGCAAAAGCCCAGAACTGCTAATACCTATTCTATCCCCCTGCTGAAGCATGGTGGTAGTAGTTTCAGAGTCCCATGGTTGCTTCTTAACAGCAGCTAACTGGTAAACTGGTCAAAATTCCCAGAAGGAGCACTGCTAACATTATGCCAACCTCACTCTATATCCCTTGGACTAATATTTTGGACTAACAGTTATTATACACTAACAATGCTATCAATAATTCAGTACTAAACAGATCAGGAAAATGAAGCTCTAATTGTGTGATAGCCTGAAATTAAATACTCAGACACAGACATAACACACTCTTCTTTATTGCAGTCAGTCTTCAAACACATTCAAACACTTTGTCAAAAAAAAAAATCTGTTGTGAAATCCTTAACGGAAACCCAGTTTATTCCACTCAAACCCAAAGTAGCACTCATGCACTGGAGGATGATGAAACGCCTCTGCTTTCATCATCATCCAATTTTTGTAAACAAATGCTGAAAGCAGAAATGGAAAAAAAAAAATTACGATGCAATCAATTTAATAATCAAGTTGGTGGAATAATAATATTGAGTGCTAGTGAGTTATAATGTGCTTAAAGGGGTGAAACAAAATCAACGAGTCAAGTGCTGGCAATAAATAACGTCATGAACACCACTGATTCCCGTGGTCAACACACCAAGTTAAGGCTTTTCCCAAACATAACAAATAACCGATATAACATCCGAGTCTTCCACGTCCTGAAGGTCTTGTAAAGTAACGGATTTAGCCAAGGTACACAATTAGCTTATCTGTTAGCAGACGATAAAGTAAACCACCTGCTGTTTCTTTGTAACCGATCTCACCCTCAAAGCTATCCACCTTTCATACAGTAGATCTTGAAATGTATATTGTTCCAAGTTTCTTTTCCTAATGATAACTCAGCTGGAGTAAAAGCCCTGCCCGAACCCTGCCTGGTTATACTGATGCCCGCCATGTTGGAAGAACTGCTCAAACTGCCCTCCTTGGTTAAAATTCTGCCCTCCTCTTCCACCCCAGCCGCCGCTTTGCCCGCCTCGTCCTCCTCGTCCCCTTCCCCCACGACCCCCTCTACCCCCTCCTCGCTCTTGTCGCCCACCATCTTGGTGGTGACCTTTATTACCACCTTCTTGCCCCCCTTGATAACCTCCACCAGAATATCCTTGACTTTGGTTACCCCCTTGATACCCGCCACCTTGGTATCCCTGCCCTTGATGCCCTCCTTGGTACCCTCCACTTTGGTATCCTTGACCTTGGTGACCCCCTCTACCTTGGTACCCTTGCCCATGATGCCCCCCTCCACCTTGGTACCCTTGCCCATGATGCCCCCCTGCAGGGTATCCAGGCCCTCCTTGCCCTTGTTGCCCACCATGATACCCCCCATGGTACCCTCCTCTACCTCCATCTTGATAATGACCCTGACTCCCACCATCTGACCAGCCTCCTTGAACTTTCCCCCCTCTATCTCCTCTCCCCCCGCCACCTCTTCCCCCTTGGTGCTGATCGTAGCCACCCCTGCCTCCACCTCGCCCTCCGCCGCCCCCTGTTGGTCCGTCTTGGCGTTTCTGCCAGGTTGGCATCTCCGGAGGAGGAGGCTCGATTTCGTTTGGTCTTCCGCCACGATCTGGAACACGTCCCATCAGCACCTGTGGGAATAAGAGCGGAGACGGTTTGAATCCAAATATCTCAAATCAGACTTTAGGGAAACACACAGTCACACATAGTTGATGTCTTCAATGGTGAATCTTTTGCTTTCGATTTCCTAAACACTTTTACAGGTTTCTTCACTACACCCCCCCATTAAATAAAAAAAATCCCCTTCCCAATTGTGTTTGACTGATGACACTCAGTGAGTAACCTAGAAAACCAGTGTAAATATCTATCTAATGACGAAAACTTCAAAGCACTTTTTGTAAGTCGCTMTGGATAAGAGCTTCTGTCTAAATGCCTAAATGCAAATGGTTGCCATGGTGATCTCCTGACTAGTGTGACACAGGCAAAGACTACATAGATGTAGGGCTGCAACTAACAATTATTTTGATAGTTTGATTATTTGAGTCATGCGCGCACAGAAAATAAATGTTGCTTGCGCGTGAAGGCAGAGTCGAGCGCGGACAGAATAGAGAAGTCGCGCGTGCGCGGAGAACATATTGAGCAAGCAGGGGAGACATTGCATGCGCAGAATCGAGCTGTTGAGCGCGCAGTGGAGACACTGCACGCACATAGAGTGCTTTGTCTGCTCTCAAAATGTCAAACCGCGCGCTCAGAATTGTGGCAGGAATATAACGCCATATGCGCACGCTTTTTCCTGCAGACACTTCTGTAACCTCCATTGCGCGAGCGGCTGTGTATCTTTGTGTATTTGTGCATCTTGTGGTCGCGCTCCTCAGTAACGTGAGCAGTCCAACTAATTGATAACGGCATTCGTTGATAACAAATTTCATTATCGATAATTATCAATTTTATTGATTAGTTGTTGCAGCCCTACATAGATGACTAGAAGAAAGAGAAAACAACTGATTACACTTAATAAAAGAAAAAGCCTGGGTGATGCTGCTGGGAAGACTTTGACACACGGGATGTGAAGGAGGATGACGTGGACCCTTGAGTCACAGCTAGAGCACAACCTCGTCTTTTTTTTAATATATATATATATATATATATAAAAATAACTCACAGCTTGTCATATGACTGAGAAACAGAAGAAGTGTGAATTGTGAATACTGGGATTTTATTTATGCAGAGATATAAAGATAAACGTTTACCTTGTTGATAGCGCAGGAGGTTTTTTCTCGGGTCTGGCCGCTGCTCGTGCGCAGGATTTTGGACAAATCCTCTCTGGCAGCGAGAAGGTGAGCGACACACACCTTGCTCTTAAAGGCGAGGGCTGTTCGCAGGGGCTGATACACTTTGGCCAACTTCTCAGTCTGGCTCTAAAAGAAAATCATTATACAACAGTCAGCAATCTGACTGGATGCGAGGCTTTCCATGAGTGGTGGTCAAGAGAATAAAATAACTTTTCTAACCATTTTTTTTCAGCTACAGAAGTTTAGTGCTTCAGGCTCAGAGAAAAAGTAACAAAAAACATGGAAATTCCAGATTGTACCAGATAGAATCAAAGCTTTGGTATTGTGACACTGCATGAGAATATAAAACATCGATATACAATGGAACCTCGGATTGGAAGTAACACGGTTTGTGAGCATTCCACAAGACGAGCAAAGATTTTTAATAAATTTTGACTTGAAAAACGAACAAGTCTTGGTTTACGAGTACCGAGTATCATGTATCTTGTATCTTGTTCTTGTTGTAGCTTCTTGTTTTAATGCCGGGCGTCATGTGGTCACAACTGATCTGCGTTTCTATGTGTGTGTGTGTGTGTGTGTGTGTGTGTGTGTACAGTGAGCGTGTACTGTTTCTTACAACACACGTGTGTGCGCGTGTATAAAGCAAAAGTAAGTCTCACTAGGGAGGTTAAAAATCCATGTTCTCCCTCCCTCTCTGTATCAGCCTGTCATTAGTTTTTATGTGTGCGCGTAATTTGACACCGTGCCCCACACACACACAAACACACACACTCTCTTTACAACACCCCCACCCCCTCCTCCTCTCGGCTTCGCACGCACGCACGCACGCTCTGCTCTACACAGAAACTTTGCTTTGTCACAAGTCTTTTCAAAAATAAAGTGCAGGTTGCATTTGTTTCTTTACTTTACAGCAGTGATTCCGTTAGTATGCGCGCACACACAGACACACACACACACACACACACACAGACAGCGTCTGTGCGCATAAACACTTATCTGTCTGGATTTATTTCTACTTTAATTTTTTAAGGTAAAGTGCAGGTTAATTTGTTTACTTTTTACTTTATAATTTATATTAATTATTTTTATGTATTTATTTTTTGGGCTTTGGAATGAATAATTTGAGTTTCCATTATTTCTTGTGGGAAAATTTGCTTTGATTTATGGGCGTTTTGGAATACGAGCCCGCTTTCGGAATGAATCATGCTCGTAATCCAAGGTTCCACTGTAATATAATCACCAATATTACCATAATACAAAAGTACACTCAACACAAAGTACACAAAGGTGTATTTAAAAATGTCCCAAATTTAATGCAAGTCTTATTTAACTTGGCAAATAATCCGCTGACGTCACACAGGATGCTGTAGCCCTGTAGGATTATGGAGGAACAGCATCATTTACCACGTCACATGCAAACATATGAAATTTTATTTAAAAAGGTAAATATTAATTATAAATAAGTTTGATTTTGGAGTCAATACATGAATTTAATTGAATTGCAATTAGTAACTAAATAGATTTTTCCTATATCTCCAAATATAATATACATTTCATTAACAATAAACTAAAAAAATATACATCATACAAAACATTCTATAATAAAGATATAGACTTATTATATTCTATTATTACTCGCCTTAATTAAAATTTGAGTGAAAAAAGTGGGTCATGAGAATTTTCTCCCTGAGGATTTACAGGGAATAAAGTGTGTGTTTGGAAGCAGACAGGAAGCCCACCTTGGCTCGGTCCGACCAGCCGAAGGACTGCACTGTGACGTCCAGACGCTTCAGTAACATCTTCCTCCTCACCTCATACTCGTTCACAAGGGACTGGTTAATAACTTCGATTTTCTCCTGGAAAGGAGAAAGAAAATAACGGTTCATGAAACCCACGCAAATGCAAATAGAACCCCCGGGGCAGAGGGGTGTTATACTCACCCAGTGGAGGGGGCCGAGGGGTTTACTCATCAGAGGCCCACCCACATGACGAGGAGGGACTTTAGATAACGCTTCCTTCAGCTGAGGAGAGAGCACACACAGACAGATGTTAGTGTACAAGCAGAACAGTAGCACAATTTTATCAAAATGATCAAAAACCCACTTCATTCTAATAATAAAAATAATAATAAAAAACACAACAAAACTTTCATTAAAAGATAATTACACACTATATATATAT
>QMIH01001130.1:106990-126031 GCA_003987875.1 Clarias batrachus | reverse complement strand
TTTTTTTTTTTTTAATTAACGTTTATTTTAAATTTAAGTAAAAAGAAAATTTGTAAAAGGCTAAACTGAAGTCTTCACTATGCTAGAATGAAGAATAGATGGTTTAAATTTAGGAAAAACTGCATCAAATATATGTGCTGGATAAAAACAAAAAAAGAAAAAATGAATACTGCTCCCTGGCAAACCTTTTACATCTTAGTACGTGTTCGGGTTGTAACAGACCGGAGGTGATCTGTTGCACATACAGATCGCTTCTCATGGTGATCGCTCCTCAAAGTTTAACATAGTGCAAAATAAAACATTTCTGCTCCTGGGGCTCCTGAGTTACATTTGGGCCTCTTCCATGAGGAAACCTCCCCCCCATCCACACGCAAACCCCAGCCTATCCAGTAATTAAGCCCCGCCCACATCCACAGCATAACCTCTGTACTACAACTTATACTGTAACCCAGTTATATCATTAGATTGACTCAAATTTATCTTTACTGATTATTTCACATGATTTTGTTCAAAAGAATCTCATGACTGTCGTCTCCCAAACATGAATGAAAACCCAGCACGCGCCCACGTCATCACAAAATACAACACCACCTCATACTGATCTTTAATCTTTAACAACTGAGCTCTGAGGCTTTTATTCTGAATTTTTAAATACACGACATCAGGAACGCTGTTGTTATTCAAGACTGTGGACAAGAGCTGTTTAAAGTATTCTTTAAGTCATACTAAGAAATCAAAATGATATTTGTCTCCCTTTTTCTACTTTTGCTGATACAGAAAAATTATCCAATCTTTGACTAAAAATCCGTGGTGTGCGTGTGTGTGTAAAAAGGTGTGTACTTTTTTCTCGATGCCACTAAAGAACTGGAACATGGTGATGTTGGAGGGGGGTTTGGACATGCCCAGCGCCACACAGATGCCCTTCAGCTCCACGAAGTGCTCGCTGCAGCCGGACGGCGCTCCTCCATCCTGAGCTTTCCTCTGGGGAGCGTTCACCAAAACCATCCGAGCAGCTTCCAGCTCCGAGATCAGGAACGCTGAATACAACCACACCACCGTCACCATTATTATTACTRGACCTAATGTACTTTAACGTTATAATGAGCCCTGGTCACATGACCCGGTAAAAAAATAAGTCTCCATTTACTGTAATTCTTTGATGTTAAACACTAAATATATCTTTAAATTTTTTAATAAAAAGTTTAAAATATGACAATGCTTTATTTCTAATGATCATCTAAAGTGTATCACTGTGCGTGTGTGTGTGTGTCTCACTGAGTAGAAGTTGACAGTTGTTGGCGTTCAGCAGACGATGTGTGACGTCTCCACGCGTGAGACATGAGTATGGACATGCTAACTCTGTTAGCAAACCGCTCATCTCCAACTGGAAACCCTCAGCCTCACTTGGACCTGCAAGCACACACACACACACACACACACACACACACACACCTAATTAAACACAATATAAGGCAACCGTAAGCTATTTATTAGTACTAAAGCTATGAATCATATTAATGTGAGTGAATGAATATAAAGTGAGCCCACACACACACACACACACACACACACACACACATACATACATACATCCTAACAGAACACTCACAGTTGGTGGCGTGGACATTCTCCTCCAGCCTGCAGTAGAGTTTGAGCTCAGAGACGAGCCAGGCGCACAGTTTGGTGAACTCAGGAGACGCAGCGCCGCCACTGAGAGCCGCCTGCAGGGCACCATCCTCTAAAAGCGGCCCCTGGTACCTACACACACACACAGCGGCACATCATAAATAAGTTTGTCTTTCACGCCTCATCATTTCATCTGTTCTCTGAGCGTAGTGCAGCTCCGGGTTTATACTACAATCTGAACCGAAATACTAAATCACTAATACACGCCAGGTTAGCTCGTTGTGTTTACTGTTAAACGCTGAAAGACGGCAGAGGTGGTGTTTACTTGAAACTCAATGCTGAGGCTGAATCAGAGTGAATCTCAACTGGTTTGGTTTGCAACATCAGGTCTGTGGGGCGAGCGTGGCTGGAAACACAGAAACAAACCCCCTCAGGCACTGGTCAGAAATGTGACGATGTGAGAAACATAAACACGCTTGTAATAAGGGGGGGGGATCAAAACCCTCTGGTGTAGATACTTAAGGGACGGGAATCACATGACCAGTGACGTCTCGATATGATATGATCACGAGACCCGGGTGTCGACAGGTACAGTATTGCGATTCTATAAGTATCATGATTTCTTTTGTTTAACATTTGACTAGAATTCTAAACAAACTAAGCAGATAATCTGCTCCTACCAGACAAAGTGGAGTGCACCACCTGTAGGATTGTAGAGGAACTACATTTTAAAGCAAACGTATATTCATTAAAAAATATCATCGTCTCTCAGCTGCTCCCGTTAGGGGACGCCACAGCGGACTATTTGTCTCCCAGTCTAACTCGGTCACCTTAAAAATATAATTTTACAAAATCGATTTTAGAGTGAGTGTGGTGATGGATAAATTGCTACATTAAAGAATCAGCATGAATCTAAAACTCAAATCTAATTTTTCTCCAGTAGAAAATCTTTCTCTGCTTCACATTCCTCAGTTATTTTTCTCCTTTTTTGTTTTTCAGTCCAAATCTCCAGAACACACACACACACATATAGAGTGAGATTTGTGTTTGAAAATGTAGCAAGTAGCAGGTGCTAAGTGTTTAGCAAGGAAAAAAACCCTCAAACTCCTGAACTCTTAGCTAATATGACCTACACTTAATCTACTGAACTTTAATTATTTATTACTTTTTAAAAATATTTTTAGAGCGTTATCTTCTTACTTCATCTGATGTCACGTTTATATAATCACCATTAGGCCAAAGCCTGTGATTTTTCTTTATATAAAGAATGGTATTATTAGTGTCACACAATCATCTCATCTTTTTATTAAACATCTGAACACGTTAATCATTAATTGATTGAGCGTTAATTATTTATGATACCAAGATGCAAAAGTATTTTTCCTATTAATTAATCCTGTAAGAAAGATTTATGAAAGCGAAACACTTTATTCACACAGACTAACACTACTCTCGTCCCCCTATCCTCGTTTAAACACACACAGTCGAATACTGCGCAAGTGCGCTCTCTTGTGGTGCACAAGTTAATAGGCACGTGAGGCATCTATCTAAATAAAAGAAAAGTTTTGTCTGTACATTGGTCAGAACTTGTTCTTTCAATGCTAATTTTATGTTTCATACATTGGTCAATGAAACTTTGGCAGAACTTGCGGATTTTCCTGATGTTAAAACAGCGCCATGAGAAGACTATCAGCTTCCTAAAGGAATATCAAAGTGAAGTTAAAGTGAGATCAAAAGTTAAGCACCACAGGCTTATGTTTCACCTGATCGTTGATTAGATAAGCCCTGCCCACCGAGACAGTGAGAGCAGACTCCCAGTGCAGCGTTCACGCCGAGGACAAAAACCTGTCCTGATAAACTCCCAACTTCTGCTTCGAGGGGAGGACGTGTAGAGGATAGACAGATCAGCTTCTGGAGAATAAACATCTGAGAGATCGAGGCATGATGTGGATTGAAGGCGCGTCATACGGAGCCTCATACCTGTATAATAGCAGCTACAGTCATCTATCGAGTCTGTCCAGCTATAACTCGACTTGTTGAAGCATGGAAGCAAGAAGGTAAGACAAACATGGCATACTTGCATCGCAGGTCATTCCGACAGCTCTTCTGTTCTGTTTGATACCACAAACTAGCAAATGGCTAAACATTATTAGAAATATGGTGAGGAATGAGGTGCATGAGTGCTCGGTGTGGAAGAGAGTGACGGTAACGTGCAGATAAAGGAGAATGCAGCCGTCTTACAGCTTTGATTGGCTGAGAATGATACTGGAAGAGAGGATGGACAGAAAACAAAACGCTCCTGACCATGGGAGGGCTCCATCACTCTCGGACCGGCGGCAAAAACTTTATGTCATGATGGTCTGGATTAGTCGAACTAGAACCCGTTTCATGACATCATACCAGTCCAGGATGAGTTCACAAGACTGGTAAGAGGCCGTGATGATGTCAAGTCTAAATATTCTCTCCAGAAAGAAGCTTGGAAGGTAAAAGAGAAATATCTGAAGCTCAAAACGTTACACAAAATTAAAGAACAACAAAGAGCTAAATAAAACCGAGCTGCTGAAGAGGAAACTGCTGCATGGACAAGTCTGTTTGTAGCAGTATGATGGTGCAGCCTGCACCGTACTCGCATCGTCTGAAAACACCAACACACACAGTAAAGAAGTTGTGTATGTTCACTGGACTGTGTGCAGCCATCCCGGGGTACAAGTGCGGACACATCCTACCAACATCAACCAGAGAAGGTCGTAAACATCACCGATGGTACCATTATGTGAAATGTTCCAGATGTTCCAGTAACTTCCATCTTAGTGAGATGTCCTGACACAGTAGGACAAATGAGGAAAAAACTTGCTTGTTAATGGATACAGCTGTTCAGATGATCTGAACATGGAGTGAAAACAAACTGAAAAGTTTAGGAACTACATGAAACTGGAGATGGAGACAGGAAACTGAAAATTTTACACAGTGCCAGTGATAACAGGAGCAGGAGGAACATTAAAGAAAAGATTTGATCAGAATTAAACAGAGTTCCCAAACCCTCCATCAGCGAGTGAAGGGCAGAAGATCAGACTTATGAGTGGGGATCTTGTGAAGAGACTCAGGTTTGTTTACCAGTGAAACCAGCAATAAACTAAAAGATCAAGTTATAATAATAATAACAACAACAACAACTGATCTGATCAGGGTCTATCATCTGGTCTATCAGTGTTGGTCTGATGCCAATGGATCTGTAAAACATTTTATTGAAGGAATACAGGAATAATGAAGCTTGTTGACAAATGGACCATGTGTATTGAAAAAGATTATATATAAAGTATGTATTTGTCTTTTCTGAAAGATTAATTAAAATACATTCTAAAGCCTGAGTGCAGATAATTTTTGACTTACCAACTTATACATAATAAGGGAATCACCAGGGATCCCTTGAAACGATATCACAACACCCAGTGCTGATTCTCAGATAGTGCCGTATTATCTAAAATTGTTAACATTTCTGCATTATTATGTACAGAATCACTCAGTATTTCCAAACATAACTTAAAAATGAACAAATAAACAAATAACAGAAGAATATTTGCATGCCTGCTGGGTTTTGCATGAAAATATAAAAGACAGTGTGTGACAGTTACCAGGAGAATTATATCCGACTATAGCACGCTCAGTAAAACCAAACATGCTGTTTTACTTATAGAACTGCACACATCTGTATCAAACACTACTGACTATTTTCAAGCAAAGAGTTTACTCTATTACTCTAATGCGCTTTATAGAAGTCTCTTTTTGTATGGTAGCTTTTCTTATGGTATTGTTTTGCATGTGCCCAAGATGTTTGCACAGTACTGTAAGTAAAATAGCTGGTAGGTTTTACTGAGAGTCCTGGACAAAATAAGCTCTCCCAGGAGTGTACGTTAGGGTTTTTTCTGTTTCCATCTGAAAACTGGTCAGTCATGTAATATGTTGTTTTCTTTACAGGCATGAAAATATTCTTCTGTAACATTATTTACTTATTAATTATTTTTATGGGAAATATTGAATGTTTTGTGCGTAATAACACAGACGTGTATAACATTTGTACTACAGATAATATGGTGCCTAAGACCTTTGAACAGTACTTTGTAAGTGGTGTGTTTTTTAGACCCGGGCTTTCCAAATGAAAAGGGTACCGTTCCACCGAGCCACCAATGCCTCATCAAATTATCTATATAAGGAATGGGAGTGACCAGGACTCCACTGATACAATATTACCACAATACGACATTGCCAATTCTATTTGTGATTCTGTAAGTATCGCAGTTTCATAACTATCACGAATTGAAAGTACATATTCTAAGATTTTGTTAGAATTCTAATCAAACTTGATAAAGAATTCACTCCTACCACATAAGCTGTGCTGTGTGAATAGTTTAGAGCACCACCTGTAGGATTATAGAGGAACAGCAACACTGTTCGACCTAATGCACACATAAATGCTAAAAATTTATTTAAAAAAAACAAAAGAAACAAACAAAAAAACAATATTGCTGTCAGTGTGATGATAAACTGAAGAATCCTGATACATCACTGAATCAATTTTTTTCACCATACTTTACATGTATATTTGTAAATATAGACAGAGAGATAATACAAACAAATATAAATATATAAAATATGAATATATAATGCTGCTTGTGACTGTTAAATGACTTCCACTAGCATCAGATACTTCATAATAAATAAAAATATAAATAAATCACTGCACAAACAACAAATCAGTACTGACTACAACGTCAACACCTACATGATACAAACATTATATTATTGTTTTTACTAAACACATTAAAGTATTACATCCTCATGAACATGAGAAATCTTCATGGACATTGGATTTATAACTCAATACTTTAATGATGTCATCAGTTATTTCATCGTGACTTTGATAAGAACCCACACACTCTGTACTATTGAACTCTATTATTATTATTATTATTATTAATAATAATATTATTATTATACACAGCTGTAGAAAAATATCTACTAATCCCCCTGTGGGTGTGCATGTGAGAGTGTGTGCGTGTGTATGTGCCAGCTCCCAGTCTCACACACTTTCTCTTACCCTCTCTTTATTCAGGATCTAAATCCAAACCCTTGAAGCTGATTTTGTTTCTAACTGTAAATCAAACTGGACTCAGGATGTTAAACACCTCTCTGTGCGTTCTGACACACCCTGCCTTCACACATATTCACTAAACTCTCTCTGCTGCTCACCCCAAATCCTCCAGAGAGTCCAGAATGTCGTTCTCCATGATGACAGATCTTTATTTCACCTTTAATCCGGAGAAATTACACAGCACTGACACTCTCGCGCTAGCGCTCGTGCTGCTGCTCCTGCTGCATGATATGCTCGGTTGGCAGGACAGGGGTCCTAACAGCGACTACATAGATGACCAAGMGTATTCCAGCAATCATCAGAAAAATAAAGCAAAACAAAATACAAATATATTCATTTAAATATCTGGCTATGTAGTGCTGCTTTATTCAAAAAGCCAAATAACAAAGTAGCAATAAGCAAAACTACAAATGAAAATACACGGAGATATCTTTTCGCGCAGGCAAATTAWTAGAGAGGCTCAGAAAAATTATTGCCGAATCGGTCGTAGTGTACTGATTATTTATGCAGTCTGTCTTCATCCTGTATCCCCTCCGAAACCGCCATCTTTAAGGTAGATAATTACGTGCCTGTTTTTTGTGTAATGCTTAAACGTATGTGCATTTAAACAWTTTTAAACAAATAACTGCGAGAACGTAATTTTTAGGACACATGTAAAGGAATTTGTGTAGTATATGTGATATGTACAACATTAGAATAACTACATTTCTACCTGAGCTCACTGCATGTTTTACGTGTTTAACTTTCGTAATTAGTAAAATAAGCTTCGCCTGTCCTTAGGTCAATCCTGCTAAGATGTTATTGATAAATGGATTTCAGCTCGCTGATGTTTATCCAACTGAACCAATTTTAGTCGCTGTCGAGCGTGGGAGATATATATATATATAAATATATATATATTTAATCAGGCGAATATTATATCTCCCAAACAGCAGGGTCCTTAGGGTGCAGTATTATGCCGGAATGGGATTTAGTTGTGAGCGTTTAGTCCCATACACGCAGACACTGAACATCCCAAATATCTTTATTTAAAGTGTTTATCTTATTTATTTTGTATGCAATTGTTAGACACGATTACAAATAGTTTGCATTTCCAGAATTGTATGCTACGGTTGTAATATAGGATTCCTAAGTAATGTTTTTTTGTTATTAATGCTCGGTTTGTAAGTTAGGAGCAGAAGAAATGCACCGCGGCCCGAGCGCGGATTATAGTCGGGTTCCTGCGCCCCCGCCTCGGTATGGACCTCCAACTGGACCTCCTGGGGCCGGACCTCCTTTCACAGGCTCATTTAACAAACCGAGATTCCCCCCGCACTTCCCGAGCACTGTGTCCTACCCCAGGTCGGTTCCTCCTCCGGTATTTCAGAGCTTCAGCACTGAGGCGCCGTCTTACCAGGTAAAGCTAATCAGCACACAGAGACACGCTCAGGGCTGGGCGGTGAGTCACAGTGCGGTATGATAACCGGTACCGCGGGTTTACGGTACATCACGTTGTGCAGCATCACATAATTCACATTTCTTTATTGCCTTACTTGGCCAGAGTCGAATGTCCTGTGCTCACATGCTTATATTGTATCAATTCCAAGTTGATTTGTGGTGTGTGTATGTGTGTAAACAGGCAGGAGCACAGTTTCCTGCAGGATGGATGCTTCATCAGGACGAGCTGCAGACACTGGAGGTGAAGTGAGTAACATACATGCACACATAATTATTAAAAAAAATATTGATTAGCATGCAGGAAATGGAGCAAAATATAAGGATAGAAAGGATGGAGAATTTTAAAGAAAGGAAGAATGAGGATGAAAGGCAGGAAAGAAAATGGCTGGATTGTAGCTGGTGGCTAAAAGACTGACACATAACATAGGCCACACCTCCTTCACTGAGACTGACACATAACATGGGCCACACCTCCTTCACTGAGACTGACACATAACATAGGCCACACYTCCTTCACCGAGTCTCCACACATAACATAAGCCCCACCTCCTTCACTTAGTCTGACACATAACATAGGCCACGTCTCCTTCACTGAGACTGACACACACGCCCTCCTGGCCACGCCTCCTCTGTTGAATAATAAAATATGTATAAACAATAAAATTTGTGTTTCTTCTCCACATTGCTGCAGAAAGAAAGCGGAAGAATTTCTGCGCATCTTGGAAGCTAAAGATCTCCTCAAAGCACACGGTGAATCAGTAGACAAAAGCAYGAGGCGCTCCAGCGTGGACCGTGAAGGTGAGAGACACAGCTCAGAAAAGCACTCGAGAGGGCGGAGCCGGAGTAAGAGCAGGAGCCGTAGTCGGGGGAGGAGCCGAGCAAAGAGCCGAGCAAAAAGCCGGGGCAGGAGCCGTGCACGGAGTAGGAGTCGGAGCCGAAGTCGCAACCGAAGTCGGGGGAAAAGCCGCACCAGAGCAAAGAGTCGGCCGAGGAGTCGCAGTCGAAGCCGGGGGCGGAGCTTAGCGAGGAGTAAAAGTCAGCCCCGGCTACACAAAGACTCTCAGTGTAGCATTAAAGACACTGCAGCTCCATCTGTTAGCACCAGAGTACCGGACCTCTTCCAGAACCTGAAAGAGGTTCTACAGAGCAAAGAGCTGGAGAAACACCTAGCTGTGGTGAAGAACACCCTCATGATCAACCAGGTACGACTGCTTATCACTCACTCACTACATTCACAATGATTCGTCTGCGCTCACTCAAATCCACCTCGCCTGATTAGCTACAGCTTCTGTGCTGAACTCACCAGTGAAATGCAGAGATAGAGAGAAAGAAATGAAGAGAAGAAAGAAAGAAAATATTTAAGTGAATTGACACCTTTTCCTCCCCCCCCCCAAACAACTAAACCAAACCCATGTGATTTATCGTGGGCTGGGCTACTAAAGCACCAGTCAGAATGAGCTATTTACTAATGTAATTGCAGCTATATCAGAAATCATCAGACAGATGATTCTACACTGATGTTACCAATGTCAGATCAGATATCATTATAAGACCTTTAAGTAATTCTTTAATGATATTTGACCTAGATCAGACATCAGACTGATCACATGATATAACAGTCCACCATGACAACGATATCAGAGCTACCTCAGACATTACCAGAATTTGATTGATTATTATACTAGTGTAAGAAAATTGTTGATGGAGAAAAGAGTTTGTAGAAATAGTTAAAAGGGGAAAAGCTATAAATAAGCTGAAATAGTGATCAGTTTTATTGTAATCAATGACATTATTTCAGGTTGAAGCCCATGTCTGCCTGCCTAACTTATTAATGCAAATAATTTTTATTAAGGTTGTATATCTCACGCCTTGTTTACTATAAGTCGTCGTCAGCCAAATACACTCTCTGCTCGCTAATCAGACAGTAAATCAAAGATGAAAAATCAAAAAGTCAATGTTTTCTCTTAAAATGACTCCAGCGTGCTAAATTTCCCTACCGCACTGTTATTTCAGCAGTAAAAATATTAAGTAATCATGTTAAAAATATTTAGTTTAGCTTTTCTAATTAATGTCTATTGGTGCAGGTGTTTGTTTACAGTGAGCAAGTAGCTTATTAGTAGCATATTTTAAAATGGATTATTAAATCCGCCACGTAACTGCTCATAACTTCACTTTTACTAAACATTTTGATTTACGGTGCAGGTTTAATTTCAGGCAAATACCCAAGTACTGCCAAAATTGTATTAAATTCTGTCCAGCCAGTTTTGCATGATTTGGCTGGACAGAAAGACAGACAGACAATTTTCTGAGACTAGGTTTGGGTCCTCCAATGTATGAAACTTAAAGATATTGTATTTGACTTTAAGCTAGCTTTAAGGTATTTTGACAGATCAGACATCATTAAACGTACAGTAATACACTAAAGATGGAGCTAGATTAGACACATAGATCAGATTTACAAGCTAGATCGCAACGTTTTGCCAGATTTATTTGACACGTCTTTTATTTTTAGTTGTGATTTTCTGAAATGACACGGGTTACAAACAAACTCACAAGTCTAACCCTGTGTCACAGAAATGCCTTTACACTCTTTACAGTCTGAGCGATGTCCGATTCACGAAGTTTAGTTTTTCCTAGGGCGGAGCGATCTAAGGTTAACATTGGAGTAAATGATAAAATAAGATTACGGCATAATGATGGATTTTTTAAGTTGTTGCATTGATTAGACAGGCCACCTGATTTGACCAGATTCTGTTGAATCTTTTAAATTCCAAACTAAAAAAAAGTTCTTTTCATTAATGATTTGGTTGAATAAGCTTATTCAGTACACATTTCTTTCATTTGAAATATTTTGTTGGAAGTTTGTTAATAATGTGAACTTGGCTGCATGTTGTAGAGATGAGAAGTCTGACCTTTCCATCGCTCTGGGCCCTGTGTGTTAGAACTAGTTTGCTAATGTTTGTGTTCTTGTGATAATTCACAAGATGTAGATGTGTATATATGATGTGTATAATTTTGGCAGGTTCATGAAGACATAAATCAGAATCTTTCAGAGCTCCAGATGAAGTCCTGGGAACAGGATCGAGCTGCCGACTTTAACCCGAACTCCGTACTTCCTCACGAGCGAGTGGGAGGAAGTGACGGCTCACTGCCTCGAATCTTATCTTGGAACAATCCTGGACAAAAAACGGAAGTGTTTAGAAATAAAAGCCTGTTCTCCAGCATCGAGGACGAGGAGGAGTTTCTCTATGGAGACGAAGACGGAAGGAAGAAACCACAAGCCGTCACCGTCCCTCTCGCCCAGACCAGACCTGCTGAAAATCCCGTCCCGTCACCCTACCTTTCCAAATCGGCCATCCTCCAGGAGCCCAACATCCAGGTCATGACCTCCAGACGACCCCTGACCCCGGACGTGACTGCRGAGGAGTGTGAGAGGGTAAAGAACCTGCTGAAGACCATCGGGCTGAATCTGAGCCAGGCTGACATCAGCAAGATGGCCATCAGACTGAAGCAGAAGCAGGACGAGCAAAGAGAAGTGAGCTCGAACCCGTCTCTCAGAGCGGGGCTGGAGACACTGCTGAACCGCAGTAAAGGTATCCAAGCTAGATCAGACATCAGTACGAGTGCTTGACTGAAACTGATTAGATCATGCCGGATCAGAAATACAAATGATGTTAGCCCTAGTTTACCTAGAAACCTTTAACACGCTAAGATGTGTGTGCTAGATCGCTGTAATAGTATACTTAAGATATTATACCTTGATCAGACACAAATATCAGACTTTTAGTAAATTAGTATTAGCGCTAGATTGGACATCCTAAAACCTGTAGTAATGCAATAAGATATCAGACACTAACGGTGTAGGAAATGGACCAGACAAGCAACGCACTAAATACATTAGAGATAGAACAGATATTTGTACCTGATACAGAGGCATCAAAGACAAGAGTCAGGCTTGTAATAAAACACTAAACGTATGAGAAACAGACATGAATATAAGAACTATAAATAATCCAAACCCTTTAATATATTTTTAATAATTTCCCCCAATGATCACCCCATAAAGGTATGAATGTGAGATCAGACTCACATCAGTCTGATCAGTGTGATTGAAGCAAAGTGTCTATAATAACACTCTTTATTTGTACTGTGTGCAGTGCAGACGTCTGATGACAGTCGAAGTGTCCGATCTGAGAGCAGCCATTCACACAGAGAGACCGAACACAGAGACGCGGTAATGAAGTAACGAACACGTTTAACAAACAATAATAATATGAATAAGGCTCTGATGCTAACGCGGAGATGTTGTGGCGGTTAGCAGAGCGATGAGCGGGAGAAGGAGCGGAGGGAGCAACAGATCCAGAAGAAGAGGAAGGAGTACCTGGTGAAGGAGCTGGAGGGATTGCTCAAGCAAGAAGGTACTCAAGCGTTACACCAAACCTACTTGCGTGCAGAACACTGGCGTGTCAGGGTAAAGTTCATGCTTTCGTTACAGGTTCGGGCGATTTGATTCCTGTGATCGGTTTCTTCTGTCAGCGGTGCGAGGAGTTTTTTGGGGACCTGACCAGCGCCGAGGGACACAGACACACCAACACACACCAGGTGAACACCACAAGCACAACATCATCTGGCCCGCATCTGAGTAGGCTTTGATTATTAGATAGGCTTTCCTTTGTGGAGGTCCTTTGGTTGTCCTTATTTTCGCCAGAGCGCAGTTAGCTTCCCAACCTATAGTCTTGGGCACTGTATGATCTATAGAACAAATATTGTTATATTTGTCCATCATGTCTATATTATTACATCCCAAACCAATTACTATTTCCAAACATACCTTAAAATGTAATAAATAACATTACCAGAAAAATATTTGCATGCCTGTAAAGAAAGCAACATATTACTTGACATGTGACTCGCACATGTTACAGCTGACTCAAGTGAATCAGGAAATCGACACATTTTGGGATTGAATCCCAGACCCTTCATCAGTGACAGCAATCAAAATATTGCTCAATATTATTTACATTTGGGAAATGAAAGACTTTTGAGTGGCTGAAATACCAACCGATTCTGCGGCATGCTCCGTAAATCTCTTACATGTTTGTTTCTTATCACAGAATCAGCAGCTTAAAGACGATAAGAGACATCGAAAGCACAAACCCCAGGAGCTCCGAGATGGAGACGAGCGTAGTGTTGAAAGGAAACGACCGAGAGAGGACACGAGCCCTCGCAGGATCGAGGACAAGTCCAGAGTCCAGGAGACGAAAGACAGGAAAGAGGACGACACCCAGTCGAGTAAGAACCCCAAGAAGAAAAAGAAGAAAGACAAGAAGCTGAAGAAGAAGGACAAAAAGAAGGAGAAGAAGAAAAAGGATAAGGCTGATAAAAAATAGGGAACGTTTGAGTGCTGTTAAGGGTGGAGCGATATGAATGGAATATCACATCTCGATACGTGACAAGATGATGGGGACATCGCAAAACAGTGCCAAAACAATTATAAATCAGCTCATCTTTACTGTAATGCGGCTGTAGGAGTAGCGACAGTACAAACTTGCCTCTCCAGTACGTACAGTGTTGATCGCAGCATATCGCCCCCTGCTGCCCAACTGTGCTAAAACATCTTCACTGATTTCAAGATGAAAGGAACCTGAACATCGTGGAGATGAAACATTTGGTGCTGGTTAAAAAGTTAAGACTGTGAGAGGAGAAGTTGAGCCAGATGTTAAATGAAGCTTCATCTCATACGTAGTATTAGACTTTCCCTGAAGCAACAACGCTACTTTAACTAACAGGTCACAGAATCTTATCACCTCCAGATTAGCCGTAAAAAATATCGCATAGACCGTTTGATCTGCAAATGAAAATGACCTGAATTTTATTTCTGGCTGAAATTGTCCCGATATTAAATATTAAAATGACTGGATTTTTTTTGTAATAACATTTTTCATGGTGCACATGACAAGGATTTAGCCTGTGCAAATCAAGAGGTGCCAAAACGTAACGAGAAGAAGGTGGGCGAGGCTTGATTTGATTAGTCAATCAGCAGCTGTTTGGAGGCGGGGGAAGCACATCATCTTACTCTCGTTCTCTTGCTGGCTTGTTGCGTGTAAAAATTATCATATGTGATGTTTGAATATGGATCATTTGGCTCACTAAGGCGTCAACTCTTGATTCCCAAATGAATCATTCTTCTTTCCTAAATAGAATTATTCTTTTTTTTACATAAATATAGGAACTGTGTGAAGTTGTCGATCGCAAGTTGTAAAAAAAAATAATAAAAGAAAAAAAAAAATGCCATGTTATGACTACTTGGATTGTGAAATGTTAATGATGATAAATTCGGAATATTTGAGTAATTAGTATTCTTATGACAAGTTGAAATAAAGACACAGCACTTCACAATTATTTATTTTATTTTTTACAACTTGCTGTCCATAAATTTGTAAATGTAAAAAAAAAAAAGGGCAATCAAAGAAAAGCCACAGAGCGCATGTAGGGAATGTTAATTTATATTTACATTTCTAATCATTTCACAGTTTATATACAAACACTGAGCGTGTAAAAAAAGAAAAAAAAAACTGTACAGCAACGTGTTCCAATTTTAAAAGGAATTAAAACAAGTTAGTTCCATCACTGTACATCTTTAAATGTTGGTGCTTCAGATTAAAAGACTTACATGTTTTTTCTAAAAGTATAGGAGTTGAGGAGAAGTTAAAGCGGTCCTGTGAGAACTCTTGCGTGACACTAGAAACTCGAGCCAGGAGATTAAAATTAAATATATTTGGTCATAAGATTTCAGTTAAAACATCAATCATGCCTTCAAAGATGCTTTCAGTATTTATAAAATATGACAAGCTCTGAATCAGGAAGTGTGTTTTTAGTGTTCTGGAGCTACTATTTGTTCTTCCTGATAGAGCGGACGTGATGRAAGAGAGTGAAAACCTTTGCTTCACCATGATTCTCAACGATAGCAAAAACACGAAGACATGAAAGTCCAGAGAGACCGCACTATTATTATTATTTCTGTTTTCTCGACTTGGTTTGCTATTGTCTGATAGCAACCACAAGATTATGTTCTCATCACAACGTCATACTTGCACCTCAGCTCTACAGAAATGTGGACTTGGCACGCTATCCAAGTACATAGTTTGAGATAAAGCACTATATATAGTGAGTTAATGCTACAATGCAGGAGCTAAATAAAAAGCAGTATAAGAGCTAGCTCAATAGCCTTAAAAAACAAGCTACAAAACCTTCTGCCTTTAATGCTCCACAGCATTCTGATTGGTTCTCCAGTCACAGGTTTCTTACACCATAAACGTTCATGTAAGCTGATCTTAAAAAGTTTTTAAAGGCATTTAATGGTGAGCAAAAAAAAAAAAAAAATTCATATGCTTAAGGAAAAGCCTGTGATTGGTGACCTGATGCTGTCAATCAAATGACTTGCTTTTCTGAAAGCAGGTGGTTCATAGATATGTATACTGATTWAAAAAATCAATAACTCTGGCTCACTCTCTCTAAAAAGAACAGGATCAAGTGTTCTTAAGCTGAACTCAATACCAGTTTCTGTATTAGTGAACATTGAGTGGAACCCTTTCACACAAAGCTAAGTGACACAGAACCCATAAATAACAAAAGTGAGTGATCAACAGAAAGTAAAACTATTACATCAAAGCTAATAACTCGATTATGCAATGAGCCTTTAAGTAATACAGAATAATACAGGACCCTCTACCTGTGTCAAGTTTAGAGAAGGTTCCACGCAGAGGATGTTTAGTAGGTCAGCATCCCATACTTCTAAGTACCAGGTTTTCTAGTAGAACCATTTAAAAGCACCCTACAGCTTAGTGCTCATCAGAAAGTGTTTTGAGTAGAAGCCGAACTCATCCAATATGACATTTTTCTTTTTTAGAATAATGTCCTTATAGGAGAAGCTTTCAAGTAGGACCCATTTAGAGAGCTAGGAACCCGAAAGGAACTACAAGTACAAATCATACAAGTGAGAATTCATCAGAAAGTTGAATGCTTACAGAAGTCAAGAGATCCATTAACTCGCACAGAACTCTGATTCACTATCAGAGAAGCTTCCATGCAGAATCCTTTCAGAAGCTACGAACTCGTTAGAAAGACCTCTAAAATACTCCGCCATCTAGAAGGGCTCTACTTGGATCCTCCATTTAAGCAGAACCATTTTTAAATCTAGGAACCCACAATGACTTAAAAAAAAAAAAAAGGTCCTGTAATTAAAGTATATCTATACAGTATATTTTCCTGTCAAAGAACATTCCAATCAGGTGAAGAATCCTTACTTACTTATCCAATTATCTAAAGAAACTAATCTATCTAATTTTACTTATATAAAGAACCTCAAAGAATCCCTGATGTAGGAGTAAACCAGCTTTAAGTACCAGGAAATGAAATGTTCATGGTCTATATATTAAAATAATGAACAAAAAGCTTTGAGTTACACACTTACCCAGGTCATACACACTCTCTTAGAACATAAAGGTTATTTCAGGATTTGTTAGGGTTTCCTAGAAAACTAAATATGAGCTTAGCTTAGAAAAGGGTTCTAACTGGAGATCTGTTGTACGGCTCTACAGAGAACCTTCTTCCACAGAACCAAAATCATAAACAACTGACATCACAGACATACATTACATTATAGTTATAGAATTTGGACCTTTTCACTAGGCCAACCATCCAGGGCCCAACTGGGAACCTCTGAGGGATCAGTTGAGGAACATGTGAAGAACCTTTGAGTATTTAGGACAGCACGTAGTGTAATGGAGCAGAAATGGTTTGAAACATGATCTCTCTGGATTTCCGCAAAGTAAGATTTTAAAAACACACAAGAGCTTCGAAAAGGAGTGTGTACGCAGGTGTTTGTGTGTGTGTGTCTGGTAGTAATATAGGGTTCAGGATTTGAGTGTGCATCAGCTCTTAGGCTGCTTGTGTGTATAAAGGGCCTGGCACCAGGGTGTATGCAGGTGTGCGTTGTTAATAATGTAGCGTTTGGCACTAGTGTCTATGCAGGAGTGTGTTTGAAGGTGTTTGTTTGAAGGGTTTGGCACAAGTGTTTGTGTGTGTGTTAGCAATATAGGGTTTGGCACTTGTGGGTGCATCAGATCTTAGGCTGCTGGGGTGCATGCGTGCGTGTGTGTGTAGGAATTGCACTTGTGTGTATCAGCCTCATAGATCAGCTCCATGTTAAATGGCTACAATCAGCACTACTGCATTTGGAGCAAGATCTTTAGAGTGTGTGTGTTTGTGTGGAGTGTTTTACAAGTGTATGGAAACAAAAATGTCCTTTAATGACGGTCAGTTCTCGCGCACTCAGACATTTCATTTTTCTTTCATTAAATTTTTTAAAATATTATAAATATAACTTCAGGACAAAACTCTGTTTAAAGATCACGGTAGTGGAATAAAACCCATTCACCGTATGTCCTGTCAGCGCTCACGGCGGTAAAATATTACAAAACAAGAAGCTTAGAGATATTGTTTCAGCTTTTTAACCCAGACGCCAGCTCTAAAGAAAATAAAATGAATCTCTAGCACAGAGCTCCCTCTAGAGGGCGACATTGCACATATGGTCATTGACATATCTGGAAACGTTTCAGAATAATAGTGTCGCTTTTGTTGCTCGTCTTCAAGTAATGTTCAGGGTAACGGTTTGTCGTTTCGTCCTTTAAGTTGCCATTTAACAGCAGTCCCTGGTTCGAGGAGGGCGGAGCTTAAGTTAACTAAATCTCATGACATTACAACAAGTTACTTAATGTGAACGTGAGCTAGCCCTGCTAGGAAACGTTAGATAGCTACCGAGGTAATCTTAAACTTAGCTTGGCTAACTCAGTATTGCGTGCAGGAAGCTAGCATAACTTAAAAGAAAAATTTTTTAAAAGATGTCGTATACAAATTTTTCTCTTTTTTTTTTTTGTAATAGGCTCTTTGAATTTAAGATAAGCTCCACCCTTAATAACTCGAAGGGATTCTTGTTCATTGTAATGAACGGCCATACACTTGTGCTAGTGTGTATTGCACTTGTGTCTGTGTGTACTTGCTTTAAACTCGCAAACGTTTGGCACATGGTACAACTTCATTCACTCAGTCACTCACACACACATGCACACAGAGAAATGTCCTCTCTGTATCAGATGAATCCGCTGCGGAGTTTCTTCCCACAATCTTCCCAGCGTAGCTGAACCTCTGCAGTCCGACTCAACACTGTACACCACAATCCTGTTAAACATCCCAAACATCTCGTAGTCTGTACGGCGTTAGCTTCTTAATGCAGGACTTCCTGTTTTATCAGGTTCTTTAGGTCCATCTTTCACCAGAGCAGAAAAAACCTGCAACAGAAAACACTTTCCAAAACACCGCACACACACCTGTACTTTATGGATGCGCGTACAGTATGCTAGGTGTGTACCTGGTTCCAGCGGCGGTTGTTGCTGAGCATTTGTGTGTTAGAGATGCAGGTGAAGAGCGTGTGAGCCGGGGTGTTTTGTGGGAGGCGGGACAGGAACTGGGCGCTGTGGATGAAGTCCATCTGCAGCAGGACGTCCTGATAGAGCCGCAATATTCCCAATGCGGTGCGGAACAGGGCTTCCTCTCCGTCGCGGCAAAACAAATCCCACACGCGGCATGCCACGTCCAGCGGCAATGGCTTACTGTAGAGCGTGAAGATCCTAAACACGCACACACACAGGGAGTGTACCAAATGATTCTCTTAGACAGCAGGGTGTAGGGAATATGGACGATTATGTAGAGAGTGGAACAGAGGAAAAGGCGAAAAAAATGTGTAACTAAATGTGGGGGGTGGGGGTTGT
>QMIH01001130.1:62372-106965 GCA_003987875.1 Clarias batrachus | reverse complement strand
GGAAGTGAGGAGAGACTAGGGGTAGGGAATAAGGGGTAGGGAATAAGACATAGGCAGAAGGGAATAGGTTGTAGAGTATATGCAGAAAGCAGTAGAGAATAGGGAGCAAATAACTGACCGCAGGGAATGGAAAAAAATGAAGAAGGGATTGTGATGGAGAGAACACGGATTAGTAGGGAACACTTACCAGTCTATGAGGTAAAAGTCTGGAGTCAGACTGTTGCTGTGAAAGTGCTGGAATAATTTGGGTAGATTCTCCTCGAAGAAAACCTCAAAGACAGCGAAATACTTCAGCATCTGCAAAGCAAACAGCGTCAGTTAAAGCAGGAGAATCSCTGTCCGAATTCAGGACACGGTTATGATGTCTGAGATGACACGACTTACGGAGGAGGAGGAAGAGGAGTGTACCTCTGGCATACCTCCAGGTTAATTACATTTTACAATTATAAATGTTAATTTAGCACAGGCTTTTACAGAGACTGGGTAATGTTAACTGAACAGCTTCAATTTATAAGTAGGTGTGTGTGTGTGTTACCAGGTCATGGTCCACCCTGAAGAAGGCCATTTGACATGGTTTGTTGAGAAGGTTGGCAAAGGCAATAAAGGCATCGGCTTCCTCAAGGTTCAGGATAAGTACAGCAGCTATGAAGGACATTCCCTGCACCTTAAACGCGTACAAACACACACACGCTTCAGTACCAAAATCCACAAAACGCAGTCATGAGCTGATTAGTGTGGGGTGATCGAGAACAACCTGTGATAAAAAAGTTAATACTTACATATCCTACATCAGGTCTGTAGCAGGTGTACGCTCCCAAAACATTGTGCAAAACATCATGATACGGTCCACCCTTCAGAGAGAAAGTGTGTAAAAGAGAGTGTAATAGAGTAACATTGAGAGAGTGATAGCAGGAGAGAGTGTGTGGGGTCATGGAGAGCGAGAGTGAGAATTAGAGCAATAGTGAGTAACAGTAAGAGTAAAAGTGTGTGTGAGAGTGTCATAGTGAGAGTGAGAGAGAGCGAGAGAGTATGAACGTGAAAATGATATCGACAGTGATGAGAGAGTGTGTGAGAGTGAAAGAGGGGGGAGAGTATGAGTTATAGGGTAACAGTAAGAGTGAAAGTGTGTGAGAGGTACAGAGGATGAGAGAGAGTGATCGTGAGAGAGAGAGAGAGAGAGAGAGAGAGATTATTGAACTTCAAATGCTCAGAACCAATATGGTGTATTTTTTAAAATTTTTTAATTTTGGTCAAACCCCTTCTTCACCTTCTGGAAGATGTAGAGCGAGGGGAAGGTCCTGAAAATGTCGAGCTTAATCAGGTCCAAACTCGACTCCTTGTCTACACCACAATCTGGAATACAAACAGAAACAATAAGAGATCGGTTAATAACCAACATTCATATTAGAACTGAAATGCACGTGTAGCAGGACGGGGCCTTAGCGCACACACTGATATCGCTAGCAAGAAAAAAAAAACATGAGGAGTGTTACTCTGCAGTGTAATGCACCGTAAGATTGAAAAGACAGGATTATGGTCACATGTTCTTGAGTACACACCTGTTTGTAGCATCAGTTAATGGAATAAATATCAATTCCACAAAAAAAAAGAAAAAATAACAATAATAATAAAAATTCTATTACATGAATAGATCGATATTTTTGCGTCGAAGCACACATTAGCTCCATGTCTTTATGTAGGCAATATGGAAATTGAGTGTTCTTATCCGCTGAAGCTGCCATCTTTCAGCCAATCATGAGCCAGGATTCATCGGGGGTGGGTGCGTGTATCAAGATCATAGCAACAAATAAAAAACGAGTTACAAATTTAACGATCAACAATTTCAGTTCCAGTTAAACCTTGGGTTAGGGTTAGAGCATAATTCGTTCCTGAAGCGTGCTTGTTTATTAAAGCGAATTTACCCCATAAGAAGTAATGAAAACTTGATACTGTGTAGGACTACTTTTACACACATGCACACACATTACCGGAATTACTCCTCTAAACAGATTCATCTCACGCACTTCTACAACCTTTTTAACTTAAATTTTTTTTTAAGGGGACAGTTGTTGCAGTACAGTTACTAAAGAACAGTCACTACACTTGGACACAAAATAAAAAAAGAAATGCTTTAGGCGTGTGTGTGTGTGATTGTAAAAAATTACAAATCACACACACATGGTGCCGTGATTGACGCACGCACACTGAGACTGAGCATGGGAGACGATTACCCACAATCCCACAGCGCAAGAGAGAGAAGAGACATTTGCTCAGTTGTGATCATGTGACGCTCGGCAGACAAAGTGCATGCATATGAAATAAGTATATGAAGACCTCGCTCGTTTAAAAAGTTTCAATTTATTTAAACCTTTTGGCTGTATTGCAAATCACTCGCAGACCAAGTTACTCGCAATCCAAGGTTCCAATGTATTTCATTTATTATACATATAGTTAATTCATCAAACCTTCAAAGGAAAGCTTGAATAATCTGACTAAATTAAGAAAAATATGTAACATTAAATATACTGATCTATTTTAGATCGGAGAATCAAGATTTTTTTTAAAGGCAATTAAACAAAACCGATGATTAAAGTTTAATAAGAAGAACAAACCCCAAAAATGTACAGAATTCTACAGAAATTACAATCCTACATCCTTATTATAACATGTACAAATATCACGTCAACTGTCTCGAAGGCTGATATATATGACACGCTCTAGAATGTCTCCATAACCCGTTACACCCTGAAGGAACATGAGCTCGTACCTTCGTTCTCACTGAGCGAACCCGTCTCGTTAAAACTGCGCCACTTCTCTTTAGCTCGAGACAGGAAGATTTCATACAGTTCTGTAAACAAACACACACGCACAATCTCACTATCGTGTATATTTAACATTAGCTGATGTTATTTAAAAACATGTCCTGTAAGTTTAAAACCTGCTCATGACCAATAAGAGAATATTATATTAAGAGAAGGTATCCGAGGCACAAGTTAAAAGATCGTTTCCATGGTTACCAGGCGTGATGTTGAGCTCGTTTCCGATGGCGAGGCTCCAGATTTTGCCACGGATACTCGGTGGAAGACCCTGCCACCACAACTCCCGCACACGTCGCGTGTTCCTCCTGAATAATCCATCCAACAATTAATCAATCCATCAGATTCTCTACTAATGCATCTTTCAAATAATCATCTGTCCGACTGAGAATGCGAACATTAAGAACCTCACTGTTCAATATCAGGAACATCTCGTTCATTTCTATAGCAAAAGCTTGTTCGTTACTATAGTAACGGCTCATTCACATTTACTGGCCCTGAAATTTCTGTAAAAATAATTATGTTTATGTCATGCTCATGGAAGGAGTCTCCAATGTCAGTGCTGTTATAGGTTTGTGCACTCACATATTCTCCCAATTGGGCAGGATCTCTGTGTTCCAGACCACAAGAGCGCGGGCGATGCTCTCCTCCTGTCGGTAGCGCTCCTTCATCTGCTTCTTTTTACGCTGAGCCTCCTTTAGCTCTGAGCATGGAGGAAAGAAGGAGAGGAGGTGAGAAGGGGTGGAGGAAAAGACAGAAAACAGAAACACACTTAACATCAAGCATAACACTCTGCCAACTACAAAACTGTCATTTTTCTTTTTCTGTATATTCAGATTTTTTTTTTTATTATGTACGTGGCACAGCCCCCTAGTGGCCAAGCTCATATTACTGACACCCAGCCTGATGAGAGAGATGTGAGGAAGTGTGAATGTATATGTGAGGAAAGCGAGTGCAGTCACTCCTCACCTCTTCTCTTGACTCCTGCCATCATCTCACTGTACTGTTGTCTGTGTCTCTCAGCTTCTTCCTCAGACTTCGCCGGAAGGTTCCTGAAAAGAGAGAGTTTTTTGTTGTGTGTTTTCTGACTGATTTAAGGCGGTAAAGCGTTCCAACTTTATTAATATACATGATATTTTAGGTGTAAAGCAGTCTTACGCAGGTCTGTCCTCCAGAATGAGGCCCGTGGTGGAGAGAGGCTCGAACTCCAGATTCTTGCGTCTCACTGGCACATGCTGAGAGAGAGAGAGAGACAGGAAACAGGAATAGTCATTCAGAAAGAAAAAAAGGCAGAAAGACAGAGAGAAGCAGAGAGTCAAAGAGCAGCAGAAAAAAAGAGAGCGACAGAAAAAAGTATGAGAAATGCGGAGATGGAGTCAGAGAGACAGATACAGAGGTAGAGACAGAAAAAAAGTGAGAGATATGCAAATATAGTGACGGATATAGAGAGAGACAGGTACAAAGGTAGATACAGAGAGAGAAAGTGAAAGATACGCAAAGGTAGAAATGAACAGAGAGAGAGTGAGAGAGATAGAAGGGGGAGAGAGACAGAAGAACAGAGAAAGAGAGATATTTTTAGTTCATCTTTACCCAACATGCTAATGAAACATTCCTGTTATACATTAGGTGTGACTCCTCCCACTCAAACACACCTACGCACACTGTCCCATCAGAATGTCAGGGCGTGAGCGGCTTTCATTTTTCCTCAGGGTGTCACCTCAACCTCAGCTGCTAGAGACACATCCTAAATCATGACCTTTATCATTATAGCCTGAGGGAGAGCATTAATCACATTTCTATCCTCATTGCCAATGCATGGACCATGAATATACATGAACATGCAAATTAGGATAWACCCACATGCCCTTGTTCCTGCCATAAAACCTTAACAGCTCAGAAATTCACATACTCGGATAAATAAAATGCACACACTCAGGCCTCTAAATTATAAAACACATCGCTAGAGAAGGCGAAGAGGGGGTTGAATTGATTAGTAATGTGATTTGTTATTATTTAATATGTACAATACTTGTGACCATTTCTTACAAATGCTGTCATGTGCTTGCTTCCTACAAGTCCTCACTCTGCACGAATGTAAGATGTAAATTTTGCTCATTTTAGTGAAAAAGTGTTTTGAATGAGGAGCACTGTGTGTGTGTGTGTGTGTGTGTGTGTGTGTGCGCGTGCATGCGCGCAATTGCATCTCTGTGTGTTCGCACAGACTACAGAGAGACACCTGTGGATAGCGTGGGTTGAATCATAAGTAAGCTCAAATCTACTCAACGCACACAAGCGCGCGCACACACACACACAAACACACACACTGATAGAGAGGGGAAGTCAGACAGCTATAGAAATGGCAGCTGCAGCCTAAACACACACACACACACACACACAATTAACAATCACATTAATGTTCACGTCCAGTCTAGCTTAGACATAATAGTTAAATGTTTGTTTGGAATCCGATACCAAGTCATTAATTTCAATATTCAATAATCAGCTAAAAAAAAAACTGATTTCATTACACTACTCTAGCGCACTGGGGTGCTGCTGTGTTTAACAGCTTGGCTATTTAATAACTGAAATATCGGTGGGTTTCATTTTCACACGCACACGCACACACACACACACACACAGTGACCCTTTCTAGAAACCAGACACTGACTCCTAAACATGAATCAAATCCATGGTCACAGCGTCTCTCATGACCCAACTCCACCCATTGGCACGCTCCGCTCTCTGCGCTTCCTCACCTGCAGGGGGAGTCTGCCGTCTCTAGTGTTGCTCCCTTTTGGAGAGATTTTCCCGAATAATTTCCATCCTGGTGCAGCTGCCGTGGCCTTGGAGTCTTTGAGCTTCCAGGAAAACAGACTTCTGTGGAGGAAGAAAGGAAAGGAGGAACAGAAGGTCATAAAACATTGATTTGTAGTAGCTTATATCACACTGCCGCTGAATCCTGTCCTCTGATTTGTCAGAAGGTGTTGATTAATTCTGTAACAGCAGCTCTTCCATTAACAGGTTTACCTTAATGCACTCGCTCTAATATGTCATCCGGTCCATCTGTAGATCACCTTATATCAATATAAAACAGCAACACAGCATGCCACATATCACTATGGTTACATCAATGTCTCTGATTGGCAGGATCAACTTTGGTACTGAAAGAAAACTCGCTGCATTAGCTCCCTGTCTTCAGGCTAAACATGTCCAAGGGTAAGGTGTGGCTCACGGATTTAAATCCTACAACGCTGAAGTGTGTGTATTATTAACGTCACTGAGAGACAATCTAATCTCCACACACCGAACAGCATAAAACCAGTTCAGCTAAAAACATATTTAGAATGTCTCTCTYTCTCACACACACCTGAAAGTTGATATGTAAACTATGAAGTCAATGTTGTACACAAACGTATACAGGAAGTAATGGATGCTGTGATGAGGAGAGCAGCCTCTAATAGCCCCTGATTGCTGCTTTAAATCCCCCACCAAGGAGGAGTAATATGCATGCGCTTTGTCTTTCGAGCATCATGTGATCACAACTGGGCCAATGATCCTTTTCTCTTTCGCGCGTGCACTGTGGAATTTGGGGTAGTCTCCCATGCTCAGTCTCAGCACGAGTCCATCACTCGTATAGTCAACATCTGTGAGCAGTGATTTCGTTAGATTTCGTCCTACAAAGTAGCGCCGCCCCCTCTACTCTCCTCTCCTTTCTCATATTACACAGCCACGATTCTTTTCAAAAATAAAGTGCAGGTTAAATGGTTGTATTTAATCACTTTACATGAATATTTTTGGGTTGTGGAACGAATCATCAGTGTCCATTATTTCTTATAAGGAAATTCACTTTGATATACGAGTGATTTGGGTTGCAAGCACACTTTAATTATACTAATTCATTTATTTATTTATTATACCTTTAAAGCTGCACAATTTATCACATAGAAAAAGGAATTTGTCAAAAGGTTTGTCAATAATATAAGGATTTGCTTATTTTTTTAAATGCTTTTTAGGTGCTAAATAAATATTGCATTTGGGGTGTTATTTGTTGTTAGCCCTGATATTTACAACACAAAAAAAATGCATTACATTTATTAGTTACATATCGCAGTTTAAATCTCAATCACAATGTCAAAATAATAGTAATGTGATTTTTTTAGCAAATCGTGCAGCTCTATATACAATATGTTTACTATTGTTTCAACATTGTCCTAATTTTATTATTTCTTATTAGTAGTAATTTTATTGTTTTCCTGAGTTTTTTCTTTTTTATATATATATTTTTTTACATATTGGTGTTATATATTATTTATGTCTGCTACTACTATTATTACTAGATTCTGATTTCATTAGCATAACTGATAATTGGCACACAACAACTAGAAATGCAAGAACACCTTTTTTAATAAAAGAAAAAACAACTTCCTTATTTTACGATATCTTACGTTGTTCCTCCACGAAGCTACATGATAACAGTTATTTGCAATATCTTTAACCTCTCTCTCGTACCTTGTTAGGAAGTCAGTGAATCCCTGCCTCTTGTTCTCCGTCTGCTCGGCTGAAGGTTTGGGATCGGTGCATTCGCTCTCCTGAAGTTTATCAGGAGCACTCTGTCGACGGCCATGCTCCAAACTGTTCATAATAACATCCATGTCTTCATCATCTACGAAAAAGCCAGCGTTACTGTCGTTCAGGGGGGTGGAGTCACAGCTGAGAGACACTGCCTGCCTGGGATTTGTCCTCAGAGTCCGTGGTCTTGCCACACCAACGTCTACTTCATGCTCCGGTCGTGTTTCAATCTCTTCCTTGATCACTTCTTCATTAATGTTAGCTATACAAAGCTTTGAGAGGTCGGAGATGGTTTCTGGCCCATGATCTAAAGAGTTTCTCACTTCTGGTCCCCATTCTCCAGAGTTCCAAGGTTCCCTGATGGAATAAACAGGGATGGAGGAGGTTCCTGAAATGCGCCTTGGGTTTATTACTAAATATCCACAGTTCCCCACCCTGACACCTTTGTCTAGAGCTTCGGCTCTAAACGATCCTTCATGCTGACTTTTGTCCTTTTGGATTTSAGGACAGGTCACGTCTCCATTAGGTATTTTCATTTCTGATTCTGTACAGCAGGAACCTGGATGCTTCCCAACACAAAACTGTGGGTGAACTTGACAGTCTGGATTTCCCCAAATGTCAAACTTGGCTTTCGTCGCATCATTCCCCAGCTTGGGATTCCCAGGAACCTGATCCCGGGATAACACTTGGCTCACATCAGTTTCCCTCATGCTCATGGGTTCTCCAGTTACAACAGCAGCTGTTTTGACATCAACTGTATCTACATTTCTACATGTGGTCAGGCTGACACCAATTGCAGTTACAAGTGAGCCAGGATTGGTTCTACCAGTAACTGCTGTTTCTCCAGATCTAGTTAGATTAGCACAATTTTCTCCAATACTCACGGTTTCTCCAGTTACAGTCAAACAGGTGTTAGTATAACAGGCTCCTGCAGTTTCATCTCGATTATCTGAGTTGCTATTGGTTGTCCTGCTGGCTGCACTTTCTCCAGATGTGGCCAAACTGGCACTGGTTCTTTCAATATCCACCATTTTATCAGCAACACTTGGACTTGCGTTAGTTTCATAAGTTTGTGAGGCTTTATCGGCAGTAACATGTCTGATCTTGGTGCATTGAGGACCATCAGGTTCCTCATTTGCAGTAAAATCACCATTGGTTTCTCCAGTGACAATAAGGTGTCTATTGGTTCTCCAAATGGTGGTTGTTTCTTCAAATGAAGTCATGCTGGCACAGGCTCCAGTCATGGTAAGAATACCATCACTACCTTCAGTACTCAATATTTTCTTAGCTAGTACAGCATCTGAGCCTTTGGTGCCCACTGTTTCTACTAAAGCAACCGACTGGACGTCCATCCAATCTGTTATTTCTCCCGATGTTATCTGATAACCACTGGATTCTCCAGTACTGACAGTTTCTCCAATCACAATCGGATCTTCTGCAACCAATGTATTTATGGGTCTAGATTCAGTCAGGCTGCCATTGGTTTCACTAAACCTAGGAGCATCTGCAGTTATAGCCCAATTTATGTTAGTTCCTAGATCATCTGATGTTTCTGCAGATATGTTCTGATTGAAAATGGCCCTGGCATGGAATTCCCAAACATCTGCATGAGTCCGATGTGATGTGTCTGTGTGTCTAAATTCGGTCAGAGAAACATCACTTCCTTGAATTTCACCAGATGTAAACCATCTGGAGTGGGTTCCTCTTTCCGTATCTGATGTTTCCACAGATGTGATCAGACTGCCATTGGTTCCTCCAACAACAGTTGATCCGTCACTCATAACCGGGCTGCCATGCAAACCCCAAAGATCCACAACTTTGCCATTTACGGTCAGGTGACCATCAGAACCATCACAATGTCTGTTTTGAGTTTGGTTAGGACTGATTTCTCCAAAACATCCTGTTTCTCCATCTGGTGTCCTGATGTGGTCAGATGTGTCTGCTTTGCATTCCCCACCCTTTGGTTCCAGACTCAGCTCAATCACACCATCAGGTTCTGGAAAACCATTGATCTGAGGTTCTTCAGAAGTGACCCAGGTTCCTCTTGAGTCAACAGGACATTTTGGACTTGCATTAAACACATTGTTCACACACTGTGTCTGAGCCAGAGGTTGGGGAGTCTGTGATTTACAACTCTCAGTTCGGTTTTCATTGACATCCACGGCGAAAGTGAGGACGAACTCGGTACCGTCCTCTTGGTCCATTTCCATCACGGTCCGAACCCGGAAGTGCAAATACAAAACATAAGCTTCGCCTCTATCCGACTGCGAGGATTATACCGGCTTATTCCTCTGTTTCCACACCGGGATATCATTTTATACCCATGTACGCGCACACGAAGAAATCTTTAACTGAAAACTTCTCCAAATTATCTGTTTCAGAACGCGAAAACACAAATATTCGGTGTAAACTGGAGCCATCACGCATAATGAGTAATATCCAGCTCTACATCGAAGCCGAGTTCAGCTTCGGTCTACCGCACGCGCAAACACAAACGCCATTTTGAATGGAGCAACGCCGGCGCCTGAGTTTACAACCGCATCTTTACTCCCTACTTACGTGCCCTATTTAGGGAACAAAGTAACGCCACTCTCCGCCCTACGTAGTGCGAGTCATATCCAATAGCGCTCCATTAGGGATTCAATCCTAGTTGCGTTCCCCTGCCCTACAAAATATATACAGAGGACCTTGGAATAATTAAAGCGACATCTCTTGGTGAAAGAGAGTAATTACACCAATCTATGTAATTAGTAATCAATTAAAAACAATGCTAATTAATACTACAGACAACTACATTGTAACTACAATCCATATCATTAAAAAAATCATATATATAGTTATATTTGCTATATATAACTATATATAGCAAATATATTATGTATAATTGCTTATACATTTAAAATAAATTATGTTTGTAAACGTTTACGAAATTAAATTGAATTATATTTTCAATTTTTTTTAATTAAACCGTTAATAAATATTAACTATTAATAAATATTTTTTTCTAATCTCTAATATTTTTTTCTTCTTATTATTAAATAATACCCATATATAAACAATAATCTATAATGGTCTATAGTAAAACACAACAAATAATAAAACTGAAATAAAACTCAATTTTAAAAGCGATCCCTGTTATTATAATCATAAAATAACATTTATAACACATATAGTAATTATAAAATACAACAATATAATAAAATATAATGTGTGATGTCTATTTTTAACTAAATAATACTATTTGTACCACAAAAGTCCTAAACGTAAATGGTTGTTTAAAATAAAATAAAAAAAATTTCTCAAGATGAATTAAGATTCAAGAAGTCTTTCATTGCTGGATAATTCACAATCATAGAAAAATAGATAAGGTTTTGCGGTTTGATGTAAACAACTAATTAAAAGATTATGTATAAATAATGAAAATTAATTAATTAAAGAAAAAAATAAGGTTTAAATTTATTAAATATACTTAATATAAAAAACACATGTCAGATTAAATCGTGATATTTAAAAAAACATTAGTAACCATTTTCTCTATTATATCAATAAACTAGAGAGGTACATTTTCTGAAGAAAATGTAAGTGGTGCTTGCAAACCTCTGGCCTCTCAATGATCCTGAGAGACTGAATAAAATGAGCCCATCCCCATGTTATCATGTTGCTAGCATGATGCTAACAATATCAGCATGTAGATAGCAATATCATTAGCAGGTTTAATAATAAGCCTGTCAGATAATAATAGTAGTGCTTCCCTTGAGGAATTGAATAAGAAATCAATAAGCGGTAACATGCATACGCACCTAAACAGGGCAAATTTGGTCATTATGGCCACTGAGTGGCGCTAAACCATCATGAACATCATCCACGTCTGTCTTATGTGTTTTACTCTCTAGAGGACCTTCCAGAGTAAACATGCTGYTCAGTCATTTTCTTTTATTACATTCAAGTATAACTTTTCTCAGGTCACAAAGCTGAGATATTCAGGACTTTCAGATTTATTACAAAACATTGAGGATTAGAGACACCTGAGTACTGAGAGATAAACCTTAGTTCAGGGAAATAAACCTAAGTGCACAAAGATAAACCCAAGCTCAAAATCTTTCTGTTTATTTGCTGTATTTGCTCAAAAAAAAAATACACACCCCTTCCATACTCCTCCTTTGTGAAGTGAACGGAATGAACTGGCACTCAAGGTTGCCTTTTTCCAAAGAGTACAGTAGACATGTAAGTGCTTACAGAACTATAATGAAATACAGTCATCATGGTCATTGTTGAGTTATTCTATAAAGTCCCCACATCTTATTCCACACTCAGGTTTACCATCCTTGATCAAAACAGCAGTTAATCTTCACAATCTTCTGTTCCAGTACTATGGATTTCCTAAAGACACTACCAGATGGTCCAATGTCTGGTCTAGATTTATGGAGAAACTGGTGGTCTATGTGAGTATGATGTCTAGTTATCACCTACAGTCTAATGCACATGATGAAGAGGCAAATTTGAAAGTCTGCGTTCCTTAAAGAGATTTTCTGCAAAACCATCAGGATTGGTCTCAGTTCTTCCTTCAGATCTCACTGCACCATTCAGCAGCACAACTGACTTATTTCCAGTGTGTACCTGGTTTACCACAGCTGTCTCCCTTCAATGTGAACCCCACAGATTCAACCAGACAATTGTCTTAAGTGGACTGAAGAAGGGCAGGAAAGCAAGAGGTGGGTGTTCAGACCACCATTGAGGAGTAGTCCCATAATCAAACATGCACAGGTAGGTAGACTGAAAGAAAGGCATATGGATAAGTAGACAGAGAGGTAGACAGGTACAAAGAAATGCAGATAAGCAGAAAAATAATCACAGACGGACAGACAAACAGATGGAAAGATACATGATAATAGAGTAAATAGGGCTGTTTTTCTTGTCCTTCAGTGACAGAGGCGAGTGTGTGCTTCTTCATTAGTGTTTTATGCATTATCTCTCAGACATTAGTGAAAATTACTTTCATTATTATTCATGCACCTGCTAAAAAAAGTCTGACTTTCTGTCCGAGCTAAGCAATATCTCTCTCCAGAGAGAACTGCATCCATACAGAGAAATGCATCCATACACACTTTAACAGACAAATAACTCACCTGAACAACAGCACCCGTCTCCGTCAGTCACTGGGGGTGGAGCTTGAGTTACCTGATCGTATGACGTCATGAAAAGCGCTAACAACAGTTTGTTGTTTGTAACAGTTTGTAAATGTTACATTTACATTTAAATTTAAATATGGCCTTTGTGATGTTACCAGCTTATCAAAATAAATAAATAAATAAATCAAAAGACTAACATGATAATGAAGAGTGAGAAGATTTGAACAAGTTTTGAAATCTTACACTGGTTTTGGGTATCCCTGACACATCACTCCATAAACGTAATGATCACACTAATCACTTGATTATTTATCAAAACAGACAAAATCATGCAGAAAAAATGTCTAACATCAGAACTGAGCATAACTGAGACACACATGAACCTTTACTTAAAGCACGACTGCTCAGGTTTTCACTAACTGTATTATGTACTGTATATTACGTATTTTACATTATAGATGTGAGAGATGTGATTTTACAATATTCTGAATCAACCCTCTACAAACAACATGAATAAAACAAATAGAAAAAGAAGTTTGACATTAAATATTTGAAATAGTAAAACAAATTATGTAATTATTATATCACTATTTATTCCTGACATTTTGTCTGCTCCATTTCTCTCTTTTTTCCTCTTCTTTTTAGTTTTTATCATTTTTGAGTCTCTTAGTGCTTTCAGATGCTTAGGATTGTTTAATTGACTAAAAATATGTTTGTAATGTATCAGTCTGAATTATGAATTATGCCTCCTGTTTCCTCATGGTAAGGTCGGCTTTTGCATGGAATTTCCCTTAGGTTAAGAGTCAAGCTTAGGGTTACAGGTACTTTTAAAATTTTGATGATGAGTTTTTTTAAAATAGTGAGCTAATGATTTTTGTGTCTAACTTATGTTGCATGTATGTTGTATGTACTTGTGTTATATTTAGCTAGTAATCTTCTACACCTTGGCACATTGAGGTAACTAGTGCTATTAGTAATAATAATTAAGTATAGTAACAATAGTCATAAAGCAAGGGTGTCTATAAGTACACTAACAGTGTGCTTGATATATATTCACAAATCATCCATTAACTTTAAAACCACCTAGGTTTGGGGTTCCCCTATGCCACCAGGGCAGTTCTGACCCCAGTGTTGACCCTCTGTTGGATGCTGTGGGCTGTGGAGTGGGATGTCTGTGGATCAGACTTGTTTATCCAGCGTTCGACCAGATTGGGATCTGTTGAGTATGGAGACTGGGTTGGGCTCTTCACCTGCTGGGCGCTGTGTGTGATGAGCTTTGGTGTACTGGGTCTTCTGGTGCCTTTCTATCATCACCAATATTTTTTTTTTAGAGAGATTTGTGCTGCTCGCTGAGTGAGAGAACTCTGTTTCTATTTTGAATTCCAGTGAGTTTTAAGAGTATTTACACTTTGAGCTTACTAAGTGTAAGATGGTCTAATTTCACAATGAGTGTTTCATAAGTATTTCTAAGCTCAGCAAAATAAAAAATGGTGTTATACTAAACACAAATCATTCCTGAAAATTTCTGTTTGTCTCTATCACAGATGGATTTCTGCAACACCACTAGTTTTTGTGCTGCTGGGGACTGTGTAATGTACAACTCCAATCTTCTGCTGTGCATTAGTGTTACAGTAGGATTAAAGTTTGACGAGTGAACCTCTTGATACACACAATGGTGTGTCAGAATGTTTGAGATTATTCACATAAAATGAAGTTTGTAAGTCCTGACCCAAACTCCCTGAGTATCACATACTGCTGATAAATCAAAGACCATGAGCCATTATCATGTTCTGTAGAAATCCAGGGAAACAAAGAGGTTTTATAAGGAAGGTTATGGAAGTTTTATAGACATCTGGAGAAAGTATGAGAGAGTGTGAGAAAGAGTGAGAGAGAGAGATATATATAATATACACACTAATCAAAAAAAAAAAAATTAGTAATTATTTAATTATAATTTATTACTATATTGCTAAAAAATTTAAAAGACATTTTGCAGTAGGTGAAACTTTTTGTAAATCCTTTTGTAGATGCTTACAAGCTTTAATTGATCAAATATGTTGACCTTTTATGGATTTTAAGGTGAATTCTATCTGCATCTTTACAGTGTGTGCACTACATACTTGCGTCCTAAATAGATCATTCTAAAGGAATTAGAATTTGGGTCATAAAAATCCCATGAAATATATTTAACTTTTTTAAGAGCAATAAGTTATTGCTAAACTTTGTGAATCCACAGAAGGTAGACCTTAATACATTTTAAATCTAAATGTAATACCTGGTGTTATTCTCTTCCTGGTAGCACCAATGACACTAACACCAAGGAACTCATGGTTTTTAATTATGTAAAAATGTGTTAATTATGAGATGTAATCAGTTTTTATGTCCAAAGTTATCATTATAAAATAAGTAACTCGGATGGACTTAAAAGCTTCACATAAAATTGTTTTAATGATCTATGACATATTTGTCCAGTGCTCTACATCTAGTGACTAATGCAGAAATATTATTAAATTGTCAAATGTATTTAAAAATAAAACTTTGTGTGTGTGTGTGTGTGTGTGTGTGTGTGTGTGTGTGTGTGTGTGTGTGTGTGTTGACATAGTCTGGGTTGACATTTATTTCACCTTATTAATTATAATCAATTATTGTTTCATGATTTCAGTGTTTGATTTATTTGATAGGATATTGATGTTATTGTGAATAAGCTTTATTTCATATCTTTAGATGAAAAGCATATGGTCCCACTCTGATGTAAGATCAAAGTGACAAGACATTTACTTGAACTTGGCCTTTTAAAAAAAAAAAAATCCTAAAATTAAATATTGAACATTGAAGTAAGAAAGTATGCATACTATATTTATTGGGCAGGTGTCAGATATGATAATTCATATGATTTTGGCCTCAGCAAAACTAAGCGACAGCACTTTCCACCATTTTTGTTGAATGACCCACATACTGTTAGGAACAAATACTGACTTGAACAGTTTATTAGATTGTGCCAGGTGTGTGTGCGTCTCTCTCTCTCTCTCTCTCTCTCTCTCTCTCTCTCTCTCTCTGTGTGTTTCGAGTAGAGTCCAATCAGAGCCTGATGATTATTTTAGCTCATTTCTTCAGACAGAATGAGACATCTAGACAGGAGGGGGGAAGATGGACAGAAGGCACGAGTGCCAGAAAGACACAGCAACCGGAGCGCGCGTGCGGATATCTAAGAAAGGATAGATAAAAACAGTAATAAAGTTGGAACAGCACGAAGGATGGAGAGAACACTCGGAGTTAACCGTCAGAATCTGAAACATACGTGGTTTATGTTAAAAGGGAAATAAACAAAATAGACAAGAGCGCGCGCGCCACGGAAGGAGCGGGCGCAGGAGGAGAGCGCGTGAACCGACATTACACCTTTCACACCTGGGGAAAAAACGTGGAGGTTTATACACATTTTCTAGGTTTTCTTTGCCACAAACGAGGGACATTTGTAAGCCATGGACTCTGAAATATTTCGAAAGGAGTGAGATATGAGGAGACGGTGAAGCACCGCGAGCGCCCTCGTCAAGAAGAGAGACTCGAGTTCAAGAGAAACGAGGAACGAGAAACGAGTTCCCTAAAGGACGAGAAAGACATGGAAGAACGTGGTGTTGAGTTTCTTCTTCTTCTTCTTCTTCTTTTCTCTAAAGAATAAACGGATCCAGAGTAAATAAGGGAAGTTTAAGACATGAAATGTTTCACAAATTACAGGAAAACTGGAAAACTTGTTGGAGAAACATTACTAAGGAATTTGAAATCGACATATTTTGGCTGAAATAAATTTGCACGGACTATTTTTTTCAGATCATCTCTTTAAAGATGTTTTTTTTTTCATCTCTATTTTTTTTATAAAAAATAACCACCTCCAGAATGAAGAAGCGAATTTTAAGACATGAAACATTTCAGAAATTACAACAACAACAACAACAAAGGTAAACATGTTGGGGAAACGTAAAATCGACGCTGTTTTGGCTTAAATATATTAGCATGGACTTTTTTGCTGATGATATTCTAATATCATACTTTTTTTTAAACTACAAAAAGCCTTCTTGAGTTCAAACCCAGGACTCTGCCTATCATGAGCCCTGCATGATTCTTAAGCCTGACTCTTGATCTTAAATTAATCTGGATTGTGTCCTCTAAAAAATGTTAATTCAGAGCTAAGTGTCAATTTGCACTGATTAAAATATGGACAAGAGTGTGTAAATCACTGAATCTGAAAGAGAGGAACAGAGACTTGTTGTTTAATTTGCAAAATGACAAACTTTACAAACGACACGGCAGTGGTGCGGGCGGACGAGGATGACGATGACGATGAAGCGGAGAGTGGGCGGAGCGCAAGGGTCCTGCTTGGATTTGTTCTATTTGTGCTGATCGTGTGGACACTGCTGGGGAACACGCTGGTGTGTGCCGCTGTGGTAAAGTTCCGGCACCTACGTTCCAAAGTCACCAACTTCTTCGTGATCTCGCTCGCTGTGTCAGACCTGTTCGTGGCTGTGCTAGTGATGCCATGGGAGGCGATGTCAGCTGTGGCAGGGGCGTGGCTATTTGGGCGTGTTTTCTGTGCTATTTGGGTGGCATTTGACATCATGTGCTCCACAGCATCCATCCTGAATTTGTGCATCATTAGCGTAGATCGATACTGGGCCATCGCAAGCCCGTTCCGCTATGAACGCAAAATGACGCAGCGTGTGGCCTTCGTGATGATTGGTGTGGCCTGGACGCTGTCCGTACTCATTTCCTTCATCCCTGTGCAGCTCAACTGGCACAAGGCAGATGAGGATGAAGACACTAACATCCTTGGAGAAACGAACTTCAATGCAAATGTTAGTAATGACAATTGTAAAGCTAACCTGAACCGTACATATGCTATCTCATCTTCACTAATTAGTTTCTACATCCCAGTGGTGATCATGATTGCTACATACACGCGGATTTTCCGAATTGCACAGACACAGATTAGACGGATTTCTTCACTGGAAAGAGCAGCAGGACACGATGGAAGCGGAGAAAATTCAAACCCGCTGAAAACGGCTTTCAAAAAAGAAACAAAGGTCCTGAAGACGTTATCTGTCATTATGGGTGTGTTTGTATGCTGCTGGCTACCATTCTTTGTGCTAAACTGTGTGGTTCCATTCTGCCAGTGCGTCAGTGACACCACCTTCGCGGTCTTCGTCTGGTTCGGCTGGGCCAACTCCTCACTCAACCCCGTAATCTACGCCTTCAATGCTGATTTCCGCAAAGCTTTCTCCTCCATTCTAGGCTGCCACAAAATGTTCCCCAGCACAACTGTCGAGGCTGTGAACTTCAGCAATGAGCTTGTATCTTATCATCATGACACGACGCTGCAGAAAGAAGCTCCGCCTCCAGTTCCTCCCAAAGAGGAAGAGCGTGCTTTGCGAGCTCGTAAGACTTCCTCTCTGAGCTCCTCCTCTTCCTGTGTCGGAGTGGGCAGAGTATTCCGTGATCACACGCACGTGCTGCTACCTAGCGTGGGCCAGTGCGAGTGTGACGCAGAGATCTCACTGGACACAATCACGCCATTCACATCCACCGCCATGATGGAGTGCGGCGGGATCCCGGGACAGATCATCAACGAGTGACGGCTATCCATACCTGTATACAGTCACCATAGAGAGGAAGGATAAAGAAAAAAACTATTCATTTAGGTCTTGAGCAAAAGTCATGTGTATTGAATTAATTACTTTAAAAACTTAACAGGGTTCTGCATTAGCACTGTTCCATTTAAAGGTTGTAACACATGGAAACCTTCTTAGAACCTGAGAACACCTTCTAATAAGAAAAAAGCCATTATTGTAAGGTTCGACATCAAACCTTAGTAATAATAATAATAATAATGTGATTTTGGGTTTTCCTTGTGTCTTCTCCTTGTTTCCTCCTGGTTCTTGGGTTTTCTTGAGTGTAGGGTTTACTGTGGTTCCTTCAGCCTCTGTCCTTTTAAAAAGAAATACCTTCCCACAAACACCCTAAAAGGATTTTACAACAAATTACATCAAGGGGTTTCATGTAGAGCTCCTTCATGAGAAACTCTTTGTGTCTGAGGCCATGTTTAGACTGCCAGCCCAAATCTGATTTTAGACATATGTAGATAGGAATCAAGTTGGAATTAGTTTGCTTTTGAATAGTCTGAAACGTAAAAAAAAAAAACGGTCTGAACTTTACAATTCTGATCCTAACCATGTCCAGAAGTGGTTTGAAATCAGATTCCCAAAGATGTGTTTTAGTCTGGACTCTCTATCTGCTGAAATCGGATTTCAAACTGTACATCATGTCACTCCCAACCCGGCGTGGCAGTTCATGTGGTATGGGAAATGGATCCATGGTGAAAACTGGTTAAAATCAAGTAGGAAGACATGGGGATGAAAATAAAATGTAAAAAATTATAGAAAGTTAAGGTGCCATGCTTTAGGAGAGTTTTTTTTTTTTTTCAGATTTTACACTATTACTGTACCAGTAAGTATGTGACTTGATCTAACCAGTGTATATAGGTTGACAATGTGTCAGATTTGATTCTGGACAGAGTCATATTCTATTAAACCACTTTCACATTATTAAACGATTTTTGAAAGAAATCAAATTTGCTTGCAGTCTTAACAAGATCTAAGAGAACTGGATTAGATATATATCAGTATATATCATATTTATACAGTGTTTATAATGCTGAAAAATCAAAAATCAAGGTCAAAGTCAAACTGCAACAAACGTCTGAATGACCATTGTTAGTAATTTTGTTGGCTTTTTTTTCCTGTGCTGTAATATTATTTATCAGTGTAGAAATTTTAAAACACAGACACAAGCGTGTATAATTTATTTTATTTGTGTTAAATCACTGTTTAAGTAACGTTTTAAAAATGTAATAAACAACAAATTGCAGACATTTAAGGTATCTTCACGTTTGCAAACTTTCCATCTGTTCTGCAACACAAAGTTTTGGCACCCCACTATCCATATCGGATATCGGTAGCAATGATCTGCCTTAAGAAACCATCATGATCGAACCAAGGGATTATTAAATGATGTAGTCATCATGTGCTCACACTGTAACCATAATAGCGCTAGGCTCACTAACTAGCCTAGCTTCTTGCAATCCAGGTTAGTTTGTTATTCTCAACACTGCAAATGAAATAAAGATCAGTGTAATTCTGGTGATGAGGGGTTGTTTGTTATGACATGAAGAGCTGTGTGTTATGTTTTATCTACTCACTTTCAGATTTATAACAATACCTGCTCATTCATCGATAAGTATCAGTAATCAGCCAATCAGCAGCATCACAATGCATAAAATCATGCACTTACAGTTCAAGAGCTCCAGGAAATGTTTACACCAGAATGAAGAAAAGAAGGCTGATTTCTTTCATTGACCGTGGCATGTTTTTTAAGATTAGTTGGTTTGAGAAACTGTGGAGCACTTTATAGGCTTTTCACAGACAACCAACAAACACACATCTTGAGTTTACACACAATGCTGTTATGTTATATAGTTATACCAAGAAAACCAATACAGGGCATTTGAAATAAAAGCTTGCCCTTGTCTAAATAGATATTTTTTTAGTCTCTCCTCACATTTATGAGCATCAAAAGACTTTTTAAAAATCATGTCTGCCATTTCCCCCAAAAACAGAGCTGCTAGCTGAAGAAGGACGTTAGCTAGTTAAATCTAAAAGTAATTTTAATTGAACAAATCTGTGTAAATAAGTTAACAGTATTTACATTGCCCAAAGATAAAATAATGAAATAGAGTAGATAGAATCTGGTGCACAAAATATTGACTGATAAAAACTGTAGATACATTTAATTGGTGCATTTTAACCGCTAAATCTTACCTTTAAAGCAACATGGATCTGTGATGAAAACGCAACATTTGTCAGTGACTGATTTAACAACAACAACAACAAAAAAAAACCTCCTTATTTTGATGTCCAGTTTGCAACGACAGGGAAGGCTTCAGATCTCGAAGTGCAGGTTTAGGTGTTCAGATATGTCATGTAAAGCCAATGGTATCATTATTTATTTATATTATTTTGGATTTTTCCCCGATTTTCTCCCTAATTTAGTCGTGTCCAATTCCTCCCCGTCACTAGGGGGCTCCCACATTAAGGCTACTACTACCACTCAGCCGGGAGGGCCGAAGACTATCACGTGTTTCCTCCGGACCACATGACGCCAGCCGACCGCATCTTTTCGAACTGCTCGCTCGCGCACCATTGGTGGCGGGGTAACACACTCGGAGGACAGCGCTATCCACTCCTTCTGTTGCGCAAGCCCCCTGACTGACTGTAGAGTCGTGATTAATGTGGGAGCTCTAAGTACCTCTCATCCCTCCCCTCTGAGAGAGCTTGGCCAATCAGCTCTCTCTAGACCTTCGGCTGCGAGAGGTTTACAGCACCACTCGGGATTCGAACTAGCGATCTCCGGATGATAGGGCGAGCGCTTTAACCACTGCGCCACTTGGATATCATTATTTTAAGGTTACCAGAATATGGCAATGACATTGCAGAAATGTAGGGCTTACAAAAATGCTCATATTATTAATATTTCTGTTCATAGAAACAGCTGAAGTTACATACAGTAATTGACCTATATATCATCGCTTTGGAAAAAAAAACAGTACTGTTCTGGAATGTAGAAAATTAAATAATTGAGATCACCAAACAAATTTTGATATTACAGATAGATTGCTGGGGAAACCTGGGTTAATAGAAATATTCAGTTTCACTCTCAGACCTGTTGAATCAAGAAATCACATAAAATAAATAAAATAAAAAATAAAAGATATCACAAAGCAATAACTCTGCGTTCACACCGAACGCAGCGAGAGCGTCAAAGACGCCGGACGTCATTCATTTTCAATGGGAGCCGGCAGCGAGGGGCGGCGAAGAGCGGCATGGCGCAGCGAGGGTGGCGAAAGCGGCGAAGGGAGTTGAAATCAGCTCAACTTTAGGGTAATGAGCTATGACGTGTTTGAGCGGCAACCAATTAAAAGAGAGGTCCTCCGCTTGAGTGGATTCCGCGGGGTGCAGTCCTGTAACTTTTGTTCCGGCGACATTAGTTCCCAAGCAAAATGGAGGAGAGGTTGATTATTGCGRTAGCRGSTRWTTATTRATTATTAATGTTATTTTAATTAAAGACAAAGTCTAGTAAGTGATTCTAATGTTATAAAAATAAGAAAAATAATATAATTAAAAAAAATATATTAAATTAGACTAGCAATTCACAATGAACAGAAGCCACACCATACGAATGGCTTATAATTTGTTTATTTCTACAATACAATTCTTTCTATCAATCAATTTCTTGTTATCTTCCACATTTTGGTCAGTCTCCATAAGATCAACAAGCTTGATTGCTTTGCGGGCCCTATAAATACAAGAAAGGCATTCAGTCTACGTCAGAGCGGCCAACAGCAGCGAAAAGCGGCGACAGGCGTCAGCGGCAGAACTGTGACGCTCTCGCCGCGTTCGGTGTGTACGCAGGGTTAGATCTAGAGAAATGTAAGAACTAATGAGAAACAAAGTAAAGGATGTTTCATTCTGGAAAGGGTTACCAAGCCATTGCTAAGGCTTTGACACTCCAGAGAACCAAGGTGAGAGCAGTATTGAACATTCCCATGAGTGGCCGGTCTACCAAAATGTCTCCAATAGCACAACAACGACATACTGTAAAAGAACCCAGAACAACATCTAAAGAACTTCAAGTCTCACTTGCCTCAGTTAAGGTCAGTGTTTATGATTCAACTATAAGAAAGAGACTGGGCAAAAATGCCATCCATAAGAGAGTTCCATGGAGCGAAAGCCATAGCTGACAAAAAAAGAACACAAAGTCTCGTCTCACATTTGCCAAAAACATCTTGATTATCCCAAAGGCAAATATACTGTGGACTGATGAGCTGTGATGTTGAACTTTTTGAAAGGGGTGCATCCCATTACATCTGGTGTAAAACTAATGCAGCATTTTATGAAAAGAACATCATTCCAACAGTCAAACATGGTGGTTGTAGTGTGATTGTTTGGGGCTTCTTTGCAGCTTCAGGACCTGGACGACCTGCCATAATGGATGCAACCATGAATTCTGTGCTTTTCCAGAAAATCCTGATCGAGAATGTTTAGCCATCAGTTTGTGACCTCAAGCTCTGGCACATTTGGGATATGCAGCAGAACAATAGTTCGAAACACTAAAACAAGTCCATCTCCCTCTAAATGGCTCAAATAACTAAATGAAGGTTTTGGATTGACCTAGTCAAAGTCCGGATTTAAATCTGATTGAGATGCTGTGGCATTACCTTAAGCTGGTAAAACACTCCAATGTGGCTTAATTCAAACAATTCTCCAAAAGAAGAGTGGGCCAAAATTCCACCAAAGCGATTTGAAGACAGTTTTGATTGCCAGTTATCGCTTGACTTTAGTTGTTGCTGCCAAGGGTGGCACAACCAGTTATTAGGTTTGGGGGAGAAGTTACTTTTTCACATAGGTCCAGAAAGGTTTGAAGAGCTTTTTTCCCTTAATAAATGAAGTCATCATTGATAAAACTGCATTTTTAGTTTACTGAGGTTATGTTTGTGTAATAATAAAATGAGTTTGATGATCTGAATCTTTTGAGTGTGGCAAATGTGCAATAAACAAAAAATTCAGGAAGAGGCAAATACTTTTTTTTTCTTCTTTTTTTTTTACAGCATTGTGTAAGGGTAGTGGTGACTCAGGAGGCTCTAGCTTGTCGGATCCAGGTTTGAGCCCTGCGGTCGATGGGTTGCCACACCCTATACTACATGTACATAATATGCCGGGTACACAACATGCCGGACACAAGCCTAGATTAAATGGGAGGGTTGTTTCAGTAAGGGCATCAGGCACAAAACCTGTACCAAGTTGTTATGGGGAACGGATGGTCTGCTGTGGCGACCCCTCGAACATAGAAGCCGAAAGACTAACAATATATATAGTCTAAAATATTAAAGAATTAAATACCATCAGTGGTGCAAATAAATCAACACAAAAACATTTCAATTCAACATGTTGTAAATCTTCTCATATTTACCCACTCTAAAGAGGCTTTCTGTCCTTCATGAGTGTTTTTGTTGCTTGCAGTCGCTTCCTGACACAGMCAAAGGTGACTCATTCATATTTAGTGGGTGATTTTTTAAAATAGTAAAGTTAACAGCATGCTTGCAAAATAAAGARCACTCATGCAGAAACTATTTTACAAACAACACTGTATATTATACAATAAAATTATGCATTAACGTTGTGCTAACAATTGCTTAACACTGAACACTGAAGTTATATGTCTGTCAGAAACCCATGAGCACCACATCAGCCCTACTGTGAAACATGGTGGTGGTAGTGTGTGAATAAGGGTTTATTTCCTGATGCAAAGGTTTAGAGAAGACAGAATAAAAACATTATAACACTGTAGCAATAATTCAGACATACTGGCAAAACATCTAACAGGTGTATAAGTATACAGTAAGTTCTCAGCCCTTAAAGCTGATGTGTTGGAAGCAGGAAAAATAAGCAAGCGTAAGGGAGCTGAGCGACTTTATTAATGTCTAGATGACTTAGTCAGTGCATCTCAAAACAGCAGGATGTTTCCGGTCTGCAGAGGTTTGATACAAAAGTGATCCATGGAAGARCATCCAGAGTACCAGCGACAGGTTCATGGAGGCACAAGTCTCACTGGGGAGTGAAGGAAGTTAAGGCTGGTTATGATAGAAAGGTGTCAGAACTCACAAAACATACAAGGGGAGCAACACATACTAGGCAGTCTTTGTGTCAGTGTTTCTGTATTTGTGAGTGAATATTTTAGTGTTTTGTGTGAGTTTGTGTCTTAGCGTCAGTCTAAAATGCTTCTTTTGCTGCCTCTATCCTTTTTTTCCGAAAAACCACTCCACCCAAATTGGGGGAAGAATGATGAAAAGAGACAAGAGAAATAAGTGTGTGTGTGTGTGTATGTGTGTGTGTATTAGTGGGTGGTGTTCAGAAGTCATCCAGCTGCATGGAGCTTTTCATCCTGAACAACACAAGAGCCTCAGATCCTGCTCGCACTGACCTCTAGCACAGACATAGACACAGAAACACGCACATGCACAGGTTTRTGTGTGAGTGTGAGAGTRTGAGACAGAGACAGTCATTGCTTCAACAGGTGCTTAATTCAGGAACAAAAGCAGACCGATTCATAACCTCTAAATCATAATAGATCATAAGGATATTGTTACATTGTTACAATTCCACATATTATTACATCCAATGAAAAACATGAATCAATCAAGAACTCTTGAACCTTTAAATAGAATCATAGAATGAATCATAGAATGMTTTTTTTAATCGGTATGGTAACAGTGATGTAAGTCTGCTGTACAAACTTTACATTATGGATTATTCTTTTCTTCCTAGAACCTGTGTACCTGAGTACATTGTACAGTAGACTAAGGGTAGAAACAGGGGTCCTTAAGAGTTCCTGAATGGTTCTTCAACAATGGAGTGTTCTTAACTTCCAGAGACTGGTTTTTCTTAGACGCATTTTGATTAGAATCAGATTAAATAGAAGGTATAGGTTGATTATACGAGTATGTGTGTTATTTATCTGTGCAGTGACATCAGAATATCTGAAAAACCTCCCTAGATCATTTTATCACATTAAAAAAAAAAAACAATCATAATACAATTTTGATTTWAAAAAAAGAGTTGGTTACATAACTCTGTCACATAAGCCTTCAATCACTTATACACTCTATATAATTATCATGACAGATAACAATGATGACATCATAGCACTCACATTAACTCATTGCCAGGTCCTCACAGTACACAGTATCAGCATTCAGACTCACTATGAGAAACAAAAATGATTCTATTAACTGAGAAAATTTGGCTAAAACCATCCAGCATCCTTCGTTTGGGTGTCACATCGAACTGCAGCCCATCAATCATGCTAATGGAGAGAAACAAAACACTCCCTGAGTGTTTCAGCTTCATCATAACAAGTCCACCTGCAGCTCTTTAGAAAATGGARCAGTAATATAAAATATTGGCAATGAAAATAAATGGTTTACAAATTTAATTTATAAAGTTTACAAAGTGAACCAAAGTGAAGCAAAACTTTATGATAAACTAGCGTATAATGGGAAAAGAGTTTTTAAAAATAGTTAAAATATTAAAGCTAAAAACAAACCAATCAGCCTTAATGTAATCAGTCATACTATCATTTCGAGTTGAATCCCATTTACAGTACATGTGTATCTGTCTTTCCTCACAGCAGAACTTTCTGCCAAACTTATTAATACAAAGAAATAAAAAWTCTTTACTCAATAAAAAGGGTGAGTATCTTACAGCTTGTTAACATTAAATTGTACATTAGTTCTTTTGTTGTCAGGCAAATACACCCCATGTTTGGTAATCAGAGAATGGATCACAGATGAGAAATTGAAAAAGTAGATTGAATAAAGCTAAAGATAAAGTTTTGTCTTAAAACAACTCCAGCATGTTAAAATTCACTTATACCACTTCAGCACATATTATTTTTCTATATTATTATTATTTTACATTTATATTTTACATATATATTTTTCTGTATTATTTCCGTATTCCATATTTCTGTATTATTTAAAAACAAATGATGATTCAGAAAAAGTATAAACAGAGATTTATGAAGACATTTATGATTTAAGATTTGAGTGCAGTCTTACATCATGTGGATAGGTCTTAAGTTGAATTTTGAATTTGTTGGATAATCTGCGTTACGGATATGCTATTGCTATTTTATATTTTATACTTAAATTACAGAAATAATACATTTACAACATATAGTACTGTAAWAGTATGAGCTATATTGATAAAATAGTATATTATCTCATTGACTATACTATTGTTATGGTATGATCAAAGGCAACCTCCGATTCTGAAAAATGAGTTCCAAAACATGCAGTTCCTCTAATGACCACTAAGAGGCTAGTTCCAAAAGTGAGTCAATTCCCATAGAGCCCCATGTTACAGTATATTAAGCCCTAAAATAATTAGGGGAGAGTTTGAGTGAAAACTGATATTAATTACTAATATTGTCACTATAATAACGTATACTATATTTGATATAGAATACTAAACAGTATTGTTAATATTTAATGTCGTAGATTTTTAGTTTTGGTAAGCCAATTCTACAACTTACCAAAAGTTTGAGTATCTTACAGCTTGTTAACATTAAATTGTACATTAGTTCTTTTGTTGTCAGCCAAATACACTCCCTGTTTGGTAATCAGAGAATGGATCACAGATGAGAAATTGAAAAAATAGATCAAATAAAGATAAAGTTTTGTCRTAAAACAACTCCAACAAAATTCACTTATACCACTTCAATACTGTTGAACTGAAAAATATTCAGTTTGTCCTCTCTAATCTATTGGTGCAGATGTTTGTTTACATTGAGCAAGTAGCATTGAGCCGTGGTAGTTTATTAAAAGTAGATTATTAAGTAGATGTGATACCATACACATACGATACAGATACAGTAGATACAGATTGTACGATAGATTGATTGACTTTTAGGCCATGATGTATATTTCTGTGCATTATACTTATACTTATATAATATATTGTATTTTTGCACCAAAGCTAGTACACATTCCACATCCTAAAGTATGAACTATACTGATACTCTATTAGTTTAATCTAATGGTATGAGCTATACTGTATATACTATATTATAGACAATTATTGATGCACTAATGTTTCATACTGTGCAATATTAGATACAGTGCAGTCATCTCACTTCTGCACTCATACCATATGATTGCTGTGATAATTCAGGACTAATATAAAGCTAAAATATTTGAGCTACAGAATGACATATGTAACGTACAAATGCTTTTAAACCATGCAATCTGTATTCGTGCTTCGGGTCTTTTGTACATTGGTGAGTGTTTATGTACTGATCGAGAGTAAGAATCTCATCTGACTCACAGCTTGACAATAWTTTTACACCAAGTGTAAGATGAGGCTATAAAAGTGTGTAAAAGCTTTTCAGCTCCTCTTGAGTCCTCCTTAAGTGTCTCTCTGTTGTCCGCAATCACTGTCTTTTACTTTGCGTGTGTGTGTGTATATAGTGCATCTCAAAAATGTAGGATATCATGAAAAGGTACATTTTATAGATTCATTACATGTAAAGTGAAATATATCAGAAATTTTAAATTTAAAATCCAGTGTCGCGAAATGTAACAATATTTCCTAACATCAAACAAAACGAGTTACAATACAGAACTTCAGTAAAAAGATGTCCATTTATGAACCCAATACTACTAAAGGAGTTGAAGCTCCTTTAACATAAATTACTCAAAGTGGCATGGCAGTCTGTGGCACTGCTGAGGCATTATTGAAGACTAGGTGGCTTTGATATCAGCCTTCAGCTTCCCTGTATTGTTGGGTCAGTTGTTTCTCCATATATATATCCATCAGCAGCATGAGTTCATATCTAAAATCTCCTGGTAGACTGCTGTGTTGACTTTGGACTTGATAAAACACATTGGCTAAACACCAACAGATGACATAGCACCCCAAATAATCACTGGATATGGGAACTTCTTCTTGGATATCAAGCAACTTGAATTCTCCCCTCATCCTTTCAACTCTGGGGCGTTGATTTCCAAATGAAATGCAGCATTTTCTTTCATCTGAAAAGAGGATTTTGGACCACTTTTCTCCTTAGGCCAGGTAAGAGGTATTGTCYCTGGTGTGATATTGTCTCAGGAGCGGCTTGTTACTAGGAATACAAGAGTCGTAGCCGTTTCCTGAAGACGTGTCTTGATGCATTGACTCCAGCCTCACCCCACTCCATGTGAAGTTCTCCCTAGGTCTAGTGAAATGGCTTTGCTTGCCAATCTTCTTTTGTGACTTAAAAAGAAGGTGGGGGGGGGGGTCGATTATTGGCTTCTGGACAATTGTCAAATCAGCAGTTTTCTGTGTACTGAACTAGAGTGAGAAATGCACAGTATTTATACTGTATGAATAGTAATTTATTCAAATTTGAAAGCAAATATTCAAATATTTTGAGATACTTATAGATTTTTTCATCTATAAACCATGATCAAATATTTCACTTTGCAAGTACTGAATCTAAACTATGAATTTCACACTTTTTCATGATATTCAAATTTATTCGAAATGCATCTATGTGTGTGTGTACTTGAATACATTTATTAGCATAAGCGATATCATGAAGGTCTTTTATCCATAACTGAATTAAAGTGAAGAAAACAACAACACCAACAGCAAAAATGTGTTAACTAGCGTGATAAACATGACTAGTTGGCTAAAGGTTGCTAAAAATAAACACTGCAGTCCATTCGTACCATTAGAATAGCCCATATTTTATTACAACAGCTAAAAGTAGCACATTAAATGTATACCACTTAATTGTAGTTAATCGACCAGGAAATGTTTCCTGTCTAAAGGCTAGTATAGCTACAGTGGTTAGATTTACCACTGAGTCAACTGTGTACTGTAACTTGTGTGTACTATAGCTTGTGTGCCTCAGAAATCCATATAATAATCTCAGAAACCTAAATAATATAAGATAAAGATAATAAAAAGATTACTGTATATTATCATCTCAGCTACTTTTAGCACCTTTTTTCCCAACCTTTAAAATGTTAGTGAGTATGGCTTTTATTATTTCATGTTGGTTGTTGTTGTGAGCTGCTAGCAATGAGTTTATATTCATGGTGTTCTAGTGTTTAAACTGTGCGTCTAATCTAGAGCTTTATGCCGTCTGACTCAAAGCATAGACACAAAATCTATACCTAGGTGTTAAGTTCTCGCTGAAATGAAAGGGTCAGAATTGCGCGCTGAAATGAGTGAGAACATGAGAGGAAGATGACTCTCTAGCACACACTAGAAACAGGACGATGTGTCTTAGCTGTTCAACTACTGTACACATTTGCTTTGATGTGTTTACTACCCTTAAATGAGAAAAGCAGTCCCATTTAATATTGTGCGCATTGTTTTCATTTTAAATTATTTTAAATTATACTTTATTATTTATATTTGTTTTTGTACTTTCTCACAGGCCCGGAGAAACTACAGTTCAATCCATTGTTTGTTTCTACGTGTTTTGTAATGACAATAAAGCCTTATGATCTTAATATTGTGAAGTTTTTAACAACATTTAGTTTTAAATGTTCTTAACATCTTACTCTCATTCAGTGTGTTCTGCGTTACAGCGATGCCAACAACTCAAGGCTACATCCACTCAGAACTCAGGTATTACTTCATTATTTCTTTTTATCCTTCAAGTCAAAAGGTTAACAGGCGAATATTTTGTCTCTTTTTCATTTCAAAGCTTTTTGTCTTATTCTTAGAATGTTGTCCTTTCATTGCCACAGTTTACAGTTTGTTAAATGAAAAAAATCACTCATCTTTATGTGAAAAGGCTATAATTATGTTTTATTACACTTCTGACACCATGGTATATTTTGTGATCAAAGCTGAAACTGGATCAGGTTACATGTGACTCAGCATCTTCAGGACTTCATAGAGAATGCTTTAACATGCAATTGTCTACAAAAAAATAAAATGAAAACTTGACACAAACACTTTTCACACATACTATGCACTACCCCTYCAGAGTTTCCGTAAACACCCATCAGATGCTCTCCCTCTCCCAGAAATACCCTCTACAGGGAGACAAAGGTAATGTCACTCGCCTAAATATCGCTACACAGACACCTTTATGTTACTAAAGACAACCTGTCAAACAATCCTATTGTTAAAATACCTTTCAGAGTGACACAGTGCTGCAGAAAACATCCTCCAAACCATGACGCTTCACTCTCACCCGTTCATCGACTTCTTAACACGCTTTGAACTTAGTCTTCAGTTTGCCAACAAACATAGTGTTTCCCATTGGACCCAAATAAATGAAACTTGCTGTCTTGATTCTTTGTGCTATTGAAAGGTTTGCTAACTGCAGAGTAGGTTTTCAGTCCAAATTCTCTTAAATGTCAAGACACAATATGATTAGACAGATACTTACTCTGTAAAAAATGGTAAGTTAGGCTGGCAGTTTTTAAGGTTTGATAAACACCAATAACTGCGAGGTATCTAAAGGTGTTCTCTAATCTTGATCAGTGTTTCTTTTTCAAATCTCGTTAAAGTTTTTTATTCTGTGCTTCAAAATATATGTACTATATAATATATATATATACTCATGAAATACGTTTCTTAAAAATGCTATTTTACTCCTGTTTAGACATTTTCAAATAAGACTATGCAGTGACCTTGAAATTTAGGAAATTGTTGGTTGTTCCCTAATTTTGACCTCCACTGTATATACAGAAAGCTCTGACACATAGCATGGTTGGTTAAAACAAAGGCACTACTAACGGTTAGATTTTCATTTTCACTTTATTGAAATTGCCTGTTGTTCAAAATACTGTATCTCTCTAAGGCAGTAAAATTCCCCTAAATTCCCTTCTAAAGGTTCTGTTCCCTTTAATAACTCTCTGAGGAAGAGCAGTCACATGACATAAATACCTCTCTGAGGCNNNGACACAATATGATTAGACAGATACTTACTCTGTAAAAAATGGTAAGTTAGGCTGGCAGTTTTTAAGGTTTGATAAACACCAATAACTGCGAGGTATCTAAAGGTGAATCTTTAGGTGACTAAATTCCCTTCTAAAGGTTCTGTTCCCTTTAATAACTCTCTGAGGAAGAGCAGTCACATGACATAAATACCTCTCTGAGGCACTTCTATGTCCTTGCCTTAGTCCTGCTGTCRTTTGAAAGTAAATGATGCTTGATTCCCTTAAATATTAGATCTATCACATTAAAAAACCTATTGTTAATGAAATTATCACTGATCAGGAGTTTGATMTACTGTGTTTAACAGAAATGTGGATTAAACTGAATGAGTCTGTACCAGTAAATGAAGCCAGTCCTCCTGGATACAACCACATACTGTACATCAGCCTTGGCTAACKGKTAGAGGAAAAGCATTGCAGTTACTTATAATAATATATCTGACCATCGTACAAAAACATGAACGCAAATTCAGTGCATTTGAAGTTTTCTATAATGATATAACAAGTCACAAATAAAAAGTTCCCATGGTGATACTATGGATTGTCTCTCAAACCTGGGAAAAAGCGTTGAATTTAAAATTCATTTTGAGAATCCAGAAGACACTCTTAGAACATAATTTATGTATAATTTCTATACTGGACTCAGTAGGAGTAAATCAGTTTATTGCAGAGCCCACTCAGAAGGCTGGATTAGATTAAATACAGAGAATATATGCTGATTTTTCMACAGTCTGAAGTTCAGGTCATTCTCGTCTCATTTAAAATGTTTCTTAGTAGTAATGTGCATACTGTGACGTGCTACTGCATTAAACATACATTCACAGCAACTATCACACAGAGCTTTATTAGTAATATCCCGGWGTTATAAACTATGAATGGACCACCGTCTGACCCCAGAACTCGATCAGGTGAATTAATATTTAGAGTAAAATTTTTCGTTATACCTTAGATAATGTAGCGCCAGAAAAATAATTAGAAATAAAAAACTTTCTCCCTATTACAATGATTACACACACTTTAAAACAAACTGCTCGAAATTTAGAATGTAAATGGCGTCAAACTAAATTTGTAGCGTTTCAAATAGCATGAAGGGGAAGTGTCTTGATCTGCACTAAAAAAACAATTATTGTTGCTAGATCAATGTATTTCTCCACTCTTATACAAAATAACAAAAATAATCCTAGATTAGTCCAAGTATTGAAGAAACAGATATGTCCTGAGTCGTCGTTTAAATATTGTCAAAGACTCTGCTGTATGGACATCTAGGGGAAGTTCATTCCACCACCTAGGGGCCAGAAAAGAAAAAAGTCTGGATGATTGTCTTCCTCAATCCCTGAGAGATGGTGGGACGAGGCAAGCAGTGCTGGAGGATCGGAGGGAACATGGTGCAGTGCGTGATGTGATTGTAACAGAGAGGTAAGTGGGTGCCTATTTAGCTTTGTAGGCGAGCATCAGGGGTTTTGAAGCAGGGAGCGGAGAAGTGGTTGATTGTTGTCCCTTGACTGGGGGATGAAACGCCAGTGATGAATAGCAGTTCGGTTTTATTCAGGTGCAGTTTTACCCAGCTGATGAGCTGGCATACAGAATGAGATGTATGCCAGACATGTTCAAATCCAGGTGTAAACCTAGGTGTCTGAGGGACGAAAGAAGAGAATAAGTTGCGAAGTACTGAGCCCTGTGGGACACCAGTAGAGAGCCTGCGTGGGGCAGATGTGGATCCCCTCCATGTCACCTCATATGACCTATTTTCCAGGTAAGAAGCAAAGCATTGCCACGCTGTTCCACATATTCCAAGGCTTATAAGAATAGATAATAGAATATTGTGGTTAACTGTGTTAAATGCAGCTGACAGGTCCAGAAGAAAGAGGACAGATGGTAGTTTAGTTGATCTAGCAGCATGAAACTCTTCAGTGACTGACAGAAGGGCAGTCTCCGTGGAATGTGCCATTTTGAATCCGGATTGGTTGGGATCATTAAGGTTGTTCTATGAGAGATAAAGAGACATTTGGTTGAAAACAGTCCTTTCAAGAATTTTGGAAATAAAGAGAGAAGCGATATCGGGCGACAGTTGTTGATTTCTTCTTGATCCAGGCAGGGTTTCTTGAGGATGGGAATAACCCTTGCCTTCTTAAAAGCAGCGAGAACATGACCAGATGATATTGAATGGTTGATGATGGTTGTGGTGAAGGGAAGAAGGTCTCATGAGTTGGCCTGGAGCATTGTGGAAGGGATTGGGTCTAATGAAAAGGTGGTGGGATTGGATGAATTGATGATCTGCTGAATCTCATCAGATGACAAGCTGAAGAATTCTGATAAGGGAGGGAAGGGAAGGTCCTGAAGTTCTGGTGTAGGAGTCGGTTTGGTATTAAAGAACTGGCAGATTGCTGCTATTTTTCCCATCATAGAATGTGGAAAATTCATCAGCAGTCAGAGAAGATGGGGCAGGAGGAGTCGAGGCAGTATCTAGCGGTAGAGAGGAAAAGGAGTCTGGGTCTGAGCTATGCTCATATCTACACAGGAATAACCTCAGTGAAATCTATCAATCAGGATTTAGGCAGTATTTAGGCATAGCACAGATACAGTGCTGATTAAAGCTAAAAATTAACTCGTACCGGCCTCTAATCAGGGTTGTGTCTCTTTGCTTTTGTTACAGTACTTGAACTTAGAGCAGCTTTTGACACCATTGATCATACTATTCTCCGTCATAGATAAGAAAAATTTTGCTGCATCATTTAGTGACAATACAGTATATTTCTTATCATGGTGATGTTTCTGAGATGAAAGGATGCAATCCTAGTAATATTAATTACATTATCCTCAAATAAAAGACTGGAAACTATAATCATATTTTATGTTAGGAATGTACAGTCTATAGTATTTACTGCTGTACAGTACCATCCAGAGTTACTGTGTGATCAGAAATATCTTACTTCTAGCTGCATGAGTTCCTAGTATCAGTATTTCTGTCAGGATTAAGCAGAAGAAGTTAATCCAGAGTCTAATGTTTTTCACACATTTCTCAACTTTATTAAGCTGGTGTCTAACATATAAATTTGGGTAATTAGCATAACAGTGAAAACAAATGATGTTACCCAGAAGAAGCATGTAAAGAGAAAACAGCAATGGGCCTAAAATGTAACAGTGTAGAACACCAAACTTTCCTTTAGAACATGAAGAATAGTCATCAATTAAAAATACAAAATGATAAAAAATCTGTCAAATAATATCTGACTCTTAATTCTCACTACATTTTCTAATCTATGATTTAAAAAAAAAATAGTTTAGTTAGGTTATGCTGTAGTTAATATAGATGAATAAATAGATGTGACTGTGACCATACCTAAGTGTTATTTCTCTTCTCTTCTCTCCTCTCATCTCATCTTATCTTATCTTACCTTATCTTATCTTATCTTATCTTCTCCCTGTCTCTCTGTCAAGCTACACATGGCACTTCCGAGCTGCTGGTATAATATTCCTTTTTTATCATTTTCATCTGCTCGAAGCAGTTGATATTGGGACGTGTCTGCTACTTATGCTCTGTAAAGACTTCATATACGCCGCATGCAATGTCACAACAATTGTTTCTTTCCAGACTTGGATTCACTTCTCTCCAAGAAAATAAGGTGTAATGACTGTAGTTCATTATAGTGTCACTTTGAATTTTAGACAATGTAAACTACCACAGTGAAATTACAATGAACCCTAAAAACATCATTGTTCTGTGATGGATAGAGTTGTGGTTTTAAACACCTGTAATATTGACGTTCTTCTGCATGAGTGCTGCTTCTCATACTGCCCAGTACAGAACCTTCAGAAATGCTTTTATCAAGAATCCACTCTTTTTTATTTCTGTTTTTTGGTAGCACTTGACAAGCAATATTATAGATACATATTTTTGCACTTCACTTAATTCTGTCAATTCTGGTGTGTTTCCTATAGGACACATTTATGATTTTGTGAAGTACATTTCACCCTAACCCTTTCACAGAAATGTTTTCCAAAAAAGAGTATGTATAACTTAGGATTTTAAGGTGCGCTTGAAATTTGGGTCGGGTTTGTAAAGGTGTTTTTTTTACCACTCTATTAGATTGGGAAGACCTTGAATATTGTACAACACTCTATCTTTATTGTTTTGGTCAAGCTGCAATGGCACAAACTTTCCCAGAATTTTGAATTATAGTGGAGCAGATTCTTTTGTCCATGGAAACACAGAGACATTGGAGATGACCTTGGAAGGCCTGAAATGGCTGAATTACACAAAATCATTACATTTGGAGCTTACAGAAATAGTAAAAATGTTTTTTTTTTCTTCAGACAGGACAGTGTGAATACGTTTCAAGGACAGAAAACAAAGATGTGACTATGATGGGCAACAAACATTTATCACTGAATTTAACACTCAGACTGAGGAAAATTAATAAGTTCTCAAAATGTCTTGCATTAACAAAGGCATTGTATTCACAAAAGACGAACAAAACTACGACATCTTATTATCAATCATTGATAATCAATTATCAATTAGTTAGTAAATTATAATAGTAAGTCATAATTATGAAATAGTAAATCATGGGGAAAGGTCACGTGACCTGGAGCAAGATGGATGCTTGAGACTTCGGTCCTCTCCAAACTACAGTTTATTGTCTCGTTTTCTTCAAGTAAATGTCATATTTTCAGTCAAATCTCGCCTCAAATATGCCAAAGCCACAATGTGACAAAGAATTTTCTATTTTTTCTTCGTCTGGCTCATCCACTGTGGGGAAAAAAAAGCGGCTCTTCAATCGACCGCGTGCCCCAACGAGGATCAGCATGGCGGATCCAGTAAARTTACCACAGACTTATCTGGTAAGGCCACCACAGATCAAATTTTAGCAGAAATAAAATCTGTGGCCTCACGCGTTAATAATATGGACGAATCGGTCGGAGCTCGACTTGACACGATTGATAGTGCTCTGGGCAACATAAAAACATCTGTGGCGTCGGTTGAGCTCTCTCTCTCGAATTTATCTAATCGTACGACCGACTTAGAAAAACACGTGGATGAGGCCGAAACTCGAATTTCTGCCACTGAGGACAGTTACAGCAACTACGACACTCAGCTATCCGCAATGCAAAAGACGGTGAATTTCGGAAAAAATTTGAAGATCGTTAATCTCCTGGAGAAAGCAGAGGGCTCTACCCTGCTCGCGGTCTTTCTCCAAAATCTCATCCCGACTTTAGTCGGCCTACCTGCTGACTTTCCACCGCTGGATATTGAACATGCTCATTGAATTTTGGCTCAAAGCCCGCTGGTGAACAAACCTCCGAGAAGTGTTCTGGTTCTATTTCCCCGGTACTTCCAGAAGGAAGTGGTGTTTAAGGCAGCTTTAAAGAAGCACGATATCCCCTATAATGACTCTAGCTTACGGTTTTATTCTGACCTATCTGCGGAGGTTTTGCGCAAACGCGCGAGTTTGATGCCGTGGGGAAATTGATGGCATTGATGGCCCGTCGCAATATATGTCGAGGCTTTGCTTATCCAGCACAGCTCTGCTGTCTTTACAGTGGGCGAATTCGCCTTTTTGACAGTCCAGAGATAGTTGCCGCTTTCATGGAAAATCTTGACTGAGGTATTTTTTCACCCGTTTTCGTTTGCAATGGAGGAACGTAGACTTGACTTTCACTGAGTCCCCGCTTTCACTTTTTACAGTTTTGAATGACTGTGTAACTCACTGAACCCATATTCTTATTTGTTATTGTTATTTATTATGATTATTAATATGATGATTATTATTATTTTCCCTTGTCTTTTATTATTATTATTATTATTATTATTATTATTATTATTATTATTAACTTTGTTCTGTTTCTGATTTTAAAAACGTTACACATACATGGTTTCTGTTGCTTTAAATATGCCTTTTTTATTTTTATTCATTATTATTATTATTATTATTATTATTATTATTATTATTATTTTTAAGGGGACCCCGATTTGAGTTCTTTTTTTACTCAACACAAGGTTTGGACGTTGTCTCTGGTGACTAAGCTGTTATTGTGGTCTTTCAGTTGAGTTAGGATTACGGTATGTCTAATATGTTTGGTGACTTCATTAGGGATGGTTGTGGTCTGTCGTTTGGGGACAGAATAGGGATGGGTAAGCGTTGCAATTTTGTTTATGGTGTCTCATATTTTTGTTTTACAAGGTCAACACTCTGCCATCTTAATTTTCAAATGGTTGCTATTTATGTCTGATTCACTTAAACTTGTAAAACAATAACCTGACATAGTAGAAATTATTTATTTATTATACACTGCATATAGTTATATATTTTCAGCGCTGTGGTTGGGTTGGTTTGTTTGTCTGTTTGATTGTGTTTGTACTATTTGAAAAAAAAAGTAAATCATGAGATAATTGTGAGACTATAGGTTATAATTATGAGATGGTAAACCATTGTTATAATTGAGAAGGGTAATTATGATTATTATAGGTTATAAAAGTTAAGTTATAAGTACTGAGAAAGTAAGTTAGAATTGACATAGTTATATAAGTTATAATTAAGCATTAACTAAGTTTTAACTATGAGATGAATCATTATTAGATATGTTTCCCAATTTTTAGTTTCTTTCGTGAACGTATTGTAAATGTACTTCTATAAATGTCTGATGAGCCGATCGATATATATTTTTGGACTAATTTCTTTGATTGAAAGACCGCCTGACACAGAATCTCTGCTCTTTGTCATGGAAAAACAGGCAAGTTCAAAATAACAAATATAATTTTTAAGTATGTGTCGCACTTAGCGAACATTACACATTTAGCTAACAATAACTACAAGGAATCATTAAAGATGCCACTGAGAATGTTTGCCCAAAATATTCAAAAATGGTTACAATGCACTGACTTTCACTTTTATCTTTTTCAACACATTGTTGCTGATTGGCGACAAAGTCTTCTGTTATATGCATGTTATCATAGTTGCGTTGCTTCGTAACACTAGCCATCTAACTTAACGATCCAGTGTTGATTCACGTGAGAAAGTTAACGCAATCCTGTTAGAATCTCACACATTTTCCCCATCAGGTCTTGCTAACTGAGACGTAGTGCTTCACCACGTGAAAGAAAAGCGGACGTCTTGATTAGATGCGAGTTATCATGGCCGCTCTCCGACTTGCAGATCTTTGGGGTTGAATTTCAATAACGCGGTTCAGCCTCCGCTCGCATCTCACTCACAATGATTCTGTCATTAGTGGCTGGCGAGGTCGACGTAATCATCCTCGATGATGGTGCTGGACGCCCGCTTGATTGCACTCGCGTCTCGAAAAGACGAGCTGAGAGACAGAGAGAGACGGACACGCTGGAACGTCCACGTCAAGAGCTCGTAGAGGAAGATTAGCACTCAGAGAGAGAGAAAGAGAGAGAGAGAGAGAGAGAGAGAAGTGAAGACTTAAGTATGAACAGAAACACATTGTTATAGAGATGACTCCTGCTGTAATGAGACGAAGGTCATTTGCATAACATAAACGTAATATGATAATAAGTTTGCTTGTGTTGTTCCACATTTCTTAGGGTTTTGTTTCCTGTAATTTTTTTCATTATTCCATCATCTTCCTGACTCTTTCGGAAGCTTTTGCTCATTTTAATTTTGTCTTGAAAATCTATCCCAATCCTGACCGTTTCTTTTCTTCTTGTTGCAATTTTATTTCAATTGASTTCCTTTTAATTTTAAGTTACACTTTTTTGCCCCTTTCTTTAAAAAATATTGAAGTGCTGTTTTAGTAAAATACTGATTGAAGTTGGTTGGACGAAGCAGAATTACTATTACCACTTAACATAGGAACTTAAATTAACATATAATAAACAACAACACGTTATGCTTCGTTTTCAATTATAGCTGCATTTAAAGTGATTTTCTGTTTCCACTTACATTACAGCCGCTATAAATGCTCGTTCCCGTACCAGTTTCTTTATTCTCTTTCTTCAAGTTCATAAGAAAAAGAAAAATCACAGCTGGTCACTTCCAGTTACAGCTTTACCTCTGACTGGTACAAAGTGCTGACACTGGAGACTCCTTCCACTAATGTTCTACAAACACATTTCTCCTTACTTTTTTTTCTCTGGAGAAACCATATCAACCGTATCAACAATTTTTAAACCCGGTTGCTTTACGTGGAGCGTCCGCCATACGAATGCGAATGAGCTGTTACTATAGAAACCATAATGTATTCGAATGTAATCCAGAATCCAGAATTAAAAACACTGTGGTATAAGCCAGGAAATGAAATCATTTCACTAAACAAATAGTGCATTTCTTGTTGATGTTGTATGTTGATATATGAAGAACTCATTTGKGCACAAATACACATTCACACACACTCTGCTTCTCTTTTCACATGCATCACACAAACACACACATTGTTGACCTTTAACCTCCTTTACCCCTGCTGTGTCTTTCATAGTGACTTTATCCAGCATAAAATCGAACAGAGAAAACCATAAAAACACTCAGATCATTTTTATATGCCATCTTAGTAAAACTCAATGTTATTTTTTTWATCGAAACTTTCCTGGCTTGTGTAACAGCAATTTAACGATTATAAATCCAAACACATTTCCACATGAGAAAGCAAGAGGCCTGCAAAACGATGAGAGACAGAGAGAGAGGAAGAGAGAGAGAGTGTGTGAGAGGGAGCAAATGAGTGGAACGAGGGGAACATGGGTGGGGGTCCACTTGTTTTCAAACCCTAATGGAGGGAAGAAACTGAGGCTCCTTTTTTCCCCTGAACCTTAAATGCACCCCCCTCCCATACCCCCCCTTTCCCGTTCACTCCCTTTCTTTCTTTATTTCTCCCTGCCTTCCTCCTCCTTTTTTCTTAATCAGCCATCTTGCTCTCACGGTCCAGAAGGAAGAGTTCTCGCTCTGGGTGAGTAAAACCACTGACGTTAAAACTTGATAACCTCAACGAAATAGAATTAGTTTAAATTCTGCAGAAATAAAGCTTATTGGTGATTAAATATTTATGCTACTTTACAATCTGCTATATACTGTATTTGTTTGTTGTTCTTGTTGATTTTAGAAATCATCTTTGTTTAGGGATTATTTTATTTTTAAGCTGCATCAATAGAATATCAATAAAAATTTAATACCTATATATATATGTTCTCTGTACTTTCTGATGTTTGGGATTCATAGATTCTGTGTAGAAATGTTATTTTAAATAAATGTAAAAAAAAAAAAAACATCTAAAATGATTATATAAAATCTATATATCTTGTATTGAACATTTTTTTTCACTAATTAAAGAATTATCATTCTATTTAAAATTTTTACTTTGTAATATTTTTGCTTTAAAGTGTTAGTTCTTCATTTTTCAACACAATTTATTCCTCATATTTGATATATGCAGAATAATCCATGTTTGTTTTGTAAGAGAAAGTGTGTTGCTCTGATAGCAAAATAAAGAGTGACAAGGCATGTCATACTTATCAGTCCTTTGTAGTTACATGTCTTTGTAGAAGCGAGTGAGTTTCTGTTGTCACTCACGTTATAGTAACTTTAAACACTCGTTCCCCTCAGTTAAGTTAATAACACAAAAATAGTCTCTAAGAAACTGGAAAGAAGCATAAAATCCTCTGTCCTGAGAATTAAAAGTTACTGCTGTTATGAAGCTCTTAAAATGGAGACTCCTTCCACTAATGTTACACAAACACAATTCTCCTTACTTTAAGAAAATGTCTAAAATGTTTTACTTTTCTGTAAACCAGCGAACGCACTACACATCCCTGTGAATAAGCTGTTGCTATAGAAATTATAACATATCAGAGCGAGTGCATTAGTATAAACCTCTGTTACTCTTAGGGCTGCTRGTATAGAGAATTAATCGACACCTTCTGACCAATCAGGGCGCAGGACTAATCAGCGCTGAGGTGTAATTTTATTTTTCCTTGTGCTTGCAGGTTCCTTTTTCAGCGATCATGCTTCGTTCGATGAACCCGCTCGTTCTCGTCCTCCTCATCTTCTTTGTCTTTGTTTCGTCTTCCGAAGCAAGAAAGAAGACGAAGCAGAAATCTGGTGAGGACAAAATCCTAAACACCGGAGAGCTGAGCACTAAAAATGGCGGTCGCTGCACCTGGCAAACTCGAGAGGGCAAAAACAACATGGTGCTTCAGCTCAAATGCACCACCCCATCCATGGAGGCGGGACTCGAGTCCAGCAGTTACGAGTGCCARTTTACGGGAAAACCGAACGAATGCTCCGCCTTCAAAGAAAAACCCATGCAATACTGGAAGCAGGTTATAGGAAAGCTGAAAAAGCGAACGAGTGCGTGTGAAGGACCAAAAGTGGTGAGGGTGCCAATGTGCCGAGATGCTCCGACTGCCTCAAATATGAAGCTGGTGAGGGAAAAGGGAACAAGCGGAAAGGAAGGAGAGAAGGAGGAGAAGAAAGATGAGGAAATGATGATGGGTGATGAAGCGACATCAGACGGAGTAGCAGAAAGAGAGAGTTACTGCGCGGAAGGATGGGATCCCCTCTGCCAGTTCTTCATCAAGCTTCTGTAAAAGTAACCTTCGGGGAAAATAAATGTTACTCAAGAATTTACATTAAATATATTTACTCACACTGTCACCATGTAGCATGTTCACACAATCAGAATGCATTAACGTGAGGTAAACAATCAGTGACAAGCTGCTGAGTAAACACTAGCACTAAGCAGTATTAGCATTAAATTAGAGATGATGCTTGGGAATTTTTTTTTAAAATGCTAATCAAAAATCTTTCTGCTTCCTGGGTGTCGCTGCTGCTGAAGTTGTTGTCATGTGTTTTTTTTATTTTCATTCTGTATATTTTACAAAAAAAAAAAAATCAAACAAACAACCTAGCAAGCTGGAAAATTCTAACACGCAAACGGAAATCATCCTCTAAAACATTTTTTTTACCCATAATGCTACAGGAGAGATCATTTTAACTAAATTGAAATTAAACATAAACATGCAAAACAGAATACCATTCAGCATTACACACTTACCCTTATTAAACTATCAGGTTTTGGCTAAGTGGATGATTTACAAGGTACACATTCTAATCGCTAGTTATCATGCTAGCCCCCGGGTGACATTAGCACAACTAGCAACTCTTTCGTTCAGTTGAACTTCAATAGCAACTTTTTATCACATGCTTGTGTTTGAGATGCAGCGCTAAGTGAATATCTTTAGAACAGGAAGTAAATGAAATAAGATGTGATGCAATCTTATATATTTAGCATAGCATGGCACAGTTTAGCCTAGCATTCCTAATTTTATTTCTTTATATATTTAGGGTTGTGTTTTTGACTAAACAATTAATTTCAAATTTGTAAACATTTCTAATCATTAATAAACTCTGTGATTGTATTTAACTCCAGTTGTTCTATTCCTTTGCACTCTTTCTTTTTTATTTGTTAAATGTTATGCTAATTTTAGTATATTTCTTTCATCTATGAATTATTATTTTCTTACATTCTTTTCTTAATCATTTCTTTCTTCTTTGCATTCATTGTTCATTCTCTTTCTTTGCCTGTTTTCAAAACAGATTTATTTTCATTTCATTCCTCTATTCTTTATTACTTTCTTTTGTCTTTTTTTCATTGTTTGTTCATGTTCTTTGTTTCTTAGTTTCTGTTTTATTACATCTCTTTTCCATCTTTTTTTCTGTCTTTCTTTTATTGCATTTCTCTTTATTCCTTCCTAAGTTTATATTAATTTCCTTTTGGGTGGCATGGGGGCATTGTGATTAGCATTGTGGCTTTGAAACTTCAGGGTTGAGGGTTCGAATCCCGCCTCAGGCCTGTATGTGTAGAGGTAGCATGTTCTCCCCATGTTTGCTATGTTTCCTTTGGATACTCTGGTTTCCTACCACAGTCCAAAAACATCATATTAGACTAATTGGAGTTCCCAAATTGCCCGTAGTATGTGTGTCTGTATGCTGAAAGCCCCAACGACCTTGTACAGGATAAGTTGAATGAATTAATTAATAATAATGCATTTCTTTATTTCCTCTTATATATTAACTTATTATATACATAATAATAATTATATACATCATAAAGTATATAATGTATATTTTTTAGTACTGTAAAACCTTACAAAGTTAGCACATGCTTTAAAACACCCAAAGGATTATAATTAGATTGTTCAATTTGTCTGTAAACAAACAATGCAATATATGTGTCACATTGCACCTAATAATTGTAAACTGGCTCTAAAATGGTGTGTATGTGTGTGTGTGTGTGTGTGTGTGTGTGTGTGTGTGTGTGTGTGTGTGTGTGTGTGTGTGTGCACGCCTTGAGACATCAGCAACAGGCATAGTGTCAAATGATCAATATTGCAGCTGAAGTACACTCACAAACACACACACACACACACACACACACACACACACACATGTCTATAACAGCTGAAAAGGCTGATTTACAGGCAGTTATGTCGCTAAAATCAATACTCCGCTACACATCTGGGCACAGAGTGGATTTATAATGAACAAAGGAGCAGACAAGGGGTAATGATGATTTCACACACATATACAGTCTGCACACAGCGTGTACACTTCACTTCCAGTAGTGATCGTTTGATAGGATATCTGTGGCCGATGTCTCAAGGTGCGCGCGCACACACACACACACACACACACTCACACACACACACCATTTTTATAGCCAGTTCACAATTATCTAAAACTAAATGACCTGAAGGTTGTGAATTCAAATCCTATGACTAACATTATGACAGATCCCTGTCTCTGACCCTATTGCAGCACTGTATTATATTTAGTAATATATAGTGAGGTTATTAAAATAATCATTAACTGTGTAAGAAACATGAAACCACGGAGCCTGCACGGAACTTCAGAAGCTCTGCTTACACAGATTACAATGCTTAAACAGCTCACTATGTGAGCTGATGTCCTCTCAGGCTTGAGCTGCATTAGATATGGCCAAAAGTTTTGAGAATTACATAAATATTGGAAATTGGAAAAGTTGCTGCTTAAGTTTTTATAATATCAATTTGCATATACTCCAAAATATTATGAAGAGTGACCAGATGAATTGCATAGTCCTTTTTGCCATGAAAATTAACTTCATCCTGAAAAAAACTTTCCACTGCATTTCATTGCTGTCATTAAAGGACCTGCTGAGATCATTTCAGTAATCGTCTTGTTAACTCAGGTGAGAATGTTGACGAGCACAAGGCTGGAGATCATTATGTCAGGCTGATTGGGTTAGAATGGCAAATTTGACATGTTAAAAGGAGGGTGAAGCTTGAAATCAATTATTTCATTGTTAACCATGGTGACCTGCAAAGAAACGCGTGCAGCCATCATTGCATTGCATAAAAATGGTTTCACATGCAAGGATATTGTGCCTACTAAGATAAATCAACAATTTATAGGATCATCAAGAACTTCAAGGAAAGAGGATCAATTCTTGTTAAGAAGGCTTCAGGGCGTCCAAGAAAGTCCAGC
>QMIH01001130.1:40840-61673 GCA_003987875.1 Clarias batrachus | reverse complement strand
ACAAACAAAAACCCACTAATTCTGACAAACTCCAAGAAGTGATTATGAAAGAATGGGTTGCTATCAGTCAGGATTTGGCCCAGAAGTTGATTGAGAGCAGCCCAGTCGAATTGCAGAGGTCCTGAAAAAGAAGGACCAACACTGCAAATACTGACTCTTTGCATAAATGTCATGTAATTGTCGATAAAAGCCTTTGAAACATATGAAGTGCTTGTAATTATATTTCAGTACATCACAGAAATAACTGAAGGAAAGATCTAAAAGCAGTTTAGCAGCAAACTTTGTGAAAACTAATATTTGTGTCATTCTCAAAACGTCTGGCCACGACTGTACATTCACTCCCAACTGAGATAAATAGATATATAGATAGATAGAGTACTAATTCTACATAGGAAATTGAGAGTCAGATTTATCACTCAGACTCATGAACAGGTCAGATGTAGATTTGCATTAAAATGTAAAAAATTACACTCTGTGTAAATAACAAAAGAACACTCTGCAATGCAAGAAAGAAGGAAGAAAATAAAGAAGCTGGTATATGAATCTTCATATAAAAGATCCAACTCAAAGGGTCGATTGAAAGAGTGACATGTCAGTGCTGTACAACACCTCTTCCTGCTGGTGATCATGCCTTATTGCAGGGAAGACAGAAAAAACATTCACAGAAGTCTGGAGATAATATTTTACAGTTTTTTACAATGGCTTTGGCACTAGTTTTAGATAATTGATGTACAAAACCTTATGTGAACAAAATCTGAATAATAAAAACTTTATTTTTATTTTTTTGTTGTTGTTTATTTTTTTATTTGGCTTTGGGGATTTTTTTTTTAAGTATGTAGATGAAAATGTGTAGTATTAATAAGAACACTATCTGTATCCATGATGTGAAGTAATAAAGACATAACCGTAAATAATTTAAAGGAATTTACTACATGCTCAGTATTGTGATTTTCACCAAACAAGAGATCAGTATTGTCACATGTAAGTTTGGTTAGCAGTTAATGCTAAGTGCAGTTACTGTGTTATTTATAATTGCTAAAGACTTAAAACAGCTGAGGTCTTTTTTAGTTTCAATGTCATACTTCATTTCCCGGTTTCTCAACTCGGTCAGGTCACGTGGGCGCGCACCTGATCCGAGTTGATGATTAGTTTTGATTATAAATAGCTTGCTTTGAGTTCCTACCCTTGTCTTGCATTTGTTACATTAAGTTTAAAGGTGGATGTCTCGTTTGTACTATACGTGTTTTAGTTTCGTTTATTATTAAAGTGTTTTGTTTCATTTATTTCCCTGTTTTCGTGTGTTTATGTTAAATAAAAAGAAATCGTTTCCCTGAACCATCTGGATCCTCAGCGTTTATGCCTCGCACAACCCCGGAGCGTGACAGGTAAATCTTAATACCCATGATGATTTTGTCTTATTGTTAGTCAGTCTGAAACTTTAGTTAAATTACAGTTATATGCTAGCTAGGACAGAGGGTTATCCATCTGTTCTCAGGGTTCTATTCTCTCAGGGTCCTGTGGTTCCCAGATTTACATAATATGACATATAATGGGATCATAACAATGGGTCCTATGTTCCCAGAGCCCTATGTTCCCCTGTTATACGATCCTACGTATGATCCCAGGGTGTTATTTATATACTCCTTTTTTTATTGTTTGATTAAATTATTTCAGAAACATTCAAAACAACAACAAATGTTAACATTCATTTTGTTGTGTTTATATACTATAATTTTTAAACAAGGTGGCACAGTGGCCTTAGTGGTTAGTCTCGGTGCCTTGCACTTCCAGGTTCTGCGTTTGATTTCCACCTCGGGTCTGTGTGCATGGAGTTTGTTTCTTCTTCCCGTGCTTGGTGGTTTTTCTCCGGGTACTCTGGTTTCCTAACACAGTCTAAAGACTTGCAAATTAGTCATGTCTGGTGTTTTTAAATTGCTACTAGAGTGTGAATGAGCATGTGAGTGTGTGTGTGTTTGTGTGTGATCTACGATCGGATTCCAGGTTGTTTCCAGGGTGTAACCTGCTTTGTGTCCCAAGTCTCCTAAACCCCCCCCCCCACCCCATCCCAAACTTTGTACACAGGATAAAGATGTATAAATATTGAGTGAGAGAATTTTGATGCCTTTTTATAATAAAATATATTCCATAATATATATTTTTTGGTTATTAAAAAAATGTGTTAAAAAAACCTTGTGTTGGAGTCCCACCACTGTAACGACAGCAAACAGATGTAAGGTGGAACCTTGGATTACGAACATAATTCATTCCAGGAAGCTTGCAATATTTCAAAACACTTGTAAACCAAGTCAGATTTTTAAATAAGAAATAAGGGAAACTCAAATTATTCGTTCCACAGCCCAAAAAGGCAATACTTAAAAAAAATTAATACAAAATATAAAGTAAAAATAAAACAAATTAACCTGCACTTTACCCTTAAAAAACAAACAAAAATAAATTGCGACAGATAAGTGTTTCTGTTTGTGCACGAAGGCATTGTGTATTTGTGAGTGTTTGTGTGTGTGTTAAGATAAAGTAAGGGGAGAGGAGAAATGTGCCCTTCCCTTCTCCCTCTTCTCGGCCTACACCCTAACACTTTCTCCTCTCTTATTTGAGTTTCACACATGCGCACACACAATGGAAACACTGTTTTATCTGAAAAAAAAAGATAAAAAATCTCTCTAATGACACTAGAATGAGCGCATACTAACCAGAATAACTGCTGTAAAGTAAAAATCAAACAAATCAACCTGCACTTTACCTTTGAAAAGAATTGAGACAAAGCAGTGTTTCTGTGTAGAGCAGAGAGTGTGTGAGTGTGTGAAGGCGAGAGGAGGAGGTGTGTGTGTGTGTGTGTGTTTTGTGTGTGTGTGTGAAGCGAGAGGAGGAGGGGTGTGTGTGAAGGGGCATGGTGTTCAATGACACGCACACAAATACAAATGCAGTGTCGCCTGAGACAAAGAGAGAGAGAAAATTTATCTTTAACCTCTCTAATGAGACTTCAGTCACATGTGTTATAATAAACAGTACACGCGTGCTGTACACACACGCATACAAACACAAAATAAAAAATGTTTTACACACATGTGGTCACAGTGTTATAGTAAACAGTGCACGCGTACACGGCTGTTGATTATACCAGTGAGAGACGAGCACTAAGACCGAGCACTAATACCCACAATTCCGCAGCACAAGAGAGTGAAAAACCATTGGTTCAGCTGTGATCACGTGATGCTCAGCGTCAAAACAAGAAGCGCATGCGTGATACATGATACTCGGCACTCGTAAACCAATACTTGCGTGTTTTCCAAGTCAAAATATATAAAAAATCTTTGCTCGTCTTGCGGAATGCTCGCAAACTGCATTACTCGCAATCCGAGTACTGTACTGTAATTGAATTTAGACCAAGTACATGTATTTTGTCCTGTCTCATGTCAACACATGGTCTTGCTCTGAACATCTTGTGAACTTTGCTCCATGAGATTTTGAACTTGGGTTCATCAACTATCTCCCTCTTTCCTAACAAACAACCTGTTTAAAATAGAACAAACATATGTCGTGATTAAAAGGTTAGAGGAGAACTGTTTTGGCAAGGAGCAGGAAGTCTCAGCCAAACGTTTATTGAATTACATAACAGAATAAACAGAACACACTCATCATTGGCTATGAATTAGAAGTAACAATTAGCATAGCATTAGTCAGTATAGTCAGTACAGCAGAAATGAGAACTTCAAATGAAAGCAAAACACACCTGAACCCCGTAAATAAATAAACTGACACATAAGCTTCGGATCCTGGTCTAACCACAGCTCCCATCTTTGGCTGATGTCGTCAAGAGGCTCATGAGCACATCTGAGACCTTCACCCCATTTTCCTCCATGGATTTAAGACTTTCCTTAAAAACCTGAATCTCTGTCATATTCAAGTTTGAAACTTGATTACAGCTTATAACTTTGAAGGCCGCAACCTCTTGGCTCGGAACTTCTATTATAGTGTATCTAAGTGCAACATTCGTCCGAGTGACCTGGCCAGCACCACAGAGCTTCTGTTTCTCATGATTTCATGTTAGTGTACACTGGATTCTGTTCTTCAGTCCCTTTGTTCTCAGCAACTTAGAGCTCTTAATTCTTCTGGAGTGTTGTTTATGTGTTTGGGTTATTGTTTTAAAGTTCAAGTTGGTACAGAACTGCTTAAATTGTGCAGAATGTTTACCAGTGAAGAAAACTGATTCTGCCAATATCAGCAGAATTCCAGCCTAATGAGCTCATATGAAGTTTCATTTTGAAACTTCTTCATATATTATTTTTTTTTATCATTGGCACTCATAGAGACACACTTTAAATGGCATGTTTTACCCATAATTCACTTTTGGATAATTTTGGACATGCATGGGTTTGTGCATGCAACTACATATAAAATATAAGGGGGGGAAATGCACTTCATTTCAAGCACACTGTTCAAATGTTCTGCCAAGTATGATATTATTCAAATGATTAGAGCAGCACTTTGCCTAGCTCAACTTCATTTTGAGAGAATTCCATTTTACTGCATTATGATTGGCTTAAAAAAACAAACACTTCAACAAAGGGACATGAGTGGGTGGGGCAGAAGCTTATTTGCATTTAAAGCCAGAGGTGGGAAGTAACTGAGTACATATAGTTCATTATTTCCTGTAAGGGTGAACCGCAAACATTTTCATAACTTTAATCCTGATTCATTTGAGGCATTTATTATCCTCTAATAAAATATCTGTACTTTACTTGTATAGTTTTAGTAGAGGATACTTTTGACTTTTACTCTGCTCAAAAGTACAGTGTACAAATAAGTGTACTTTTCTTACTACATCTCTGCATGTGTAGTGTTACTTAACCACAGTGGTGTATAGTACAGGACTTATAGCAGAATGCCTCCTGCTTAATATAAGGACAATTGCATGACTTGCCTTTCTTTAGGCAACAGGTGATTGAAATCAGAACTGGAAGTGGTTACAGACGGTGATGAAAACAGCTCACAATCTGGAAGCAGAGAGAGCGCGCGCGAGAGAGAGAGACAAAGACAGAGATAGAGACATTTCAATGGGACAGGCTACTCTGAGCTTATACGAACCACATACTTTTAATCCTTGAAGGTGAAAACCTCTGCAATTTTACTCAAGAATACAAGTAAATGTAGGACGTTTACTTAAGAAATATTTGCTCATGGGAATCTCTACTTTTACTCAAGTACAGGATTTGTGTGCTTTGCGCACTTCTGTTTAAGACTCTACAGATGCTGAAATGGTAAGGTCAGAATGCATGATCTGGCAGCATGATCTTTCAGTTGCAACTGTAACAAGAAACCTCTTTTATACACTTTATCACACACTTATACTAAAGTGTATAATACTGTATGTGACCTTTAAACAACATTGAAATTCAAGCACTAGCCTCTCTTTATGGCTGTCCCTGGAAGACTAGGATTCCTGAATGCTGAGATGAACTTATGCCGTACTCTGATTGTACGATCAGATTGTATGTCCCTTGGCTGATGTCCCTCATCGTAAAAGTAGAGATCCAAGAACCAATTGTCCTCTTCTATTGCATTACCTTCCTAATCATCTTTAAACTTCATCTTATATCTATTTATCTCTCTTGTTTTGTGGAACGGCATCACTCACTACCCCGGGCGTTTGGATTGCTTATGTGGAAAATCAAAAGCATGGCTTTGGTTTTACTCCCACGCTCATAACCACTAGCACCTGAGAGATCTTCCCCTACCTACTTTCAGAAGTTTTATTCAGCCATGAGCATTTTCCCATGTTAAAGATGTGAAGACTTATATCTTTTCTTGTTGCTCTTTCATTGGAGTGTAATTGGATTTATTACTGAATTCAATTTGCTAGAGATCTAAGAATTATTATTTTTTTATGTTAGAGAAGTATCATTTAATAAAAATAAGTATATTTATTATAAAATATTTGTGCGTTATAAAATCTTGGCACCTTTAGACATTCTAGTTATAATATGGCGTAGGCCATGTAAATATTGTGGTTGTATTAATTAAATAATGTTATAGCGCTTTTTGTCTGTTTCTCATTGTATGAAAGAAGTGAGATGATAAAAAGGTAATTACAACCTTGAACCAAAAGCATCACAGGTTCCATTTTATGCATATTTTTTCTGTTGTTGTATGCCAGAAGAAAACAGTTGCAGCAGAAACCATTATTTGACTTTTTGACCAATTTGCATCTTCAACCCAGAATGCATTGTGCAACAAAAAAAGACATTTGCGCTATTGTCTCATTCAGGAACGCCCCTAACATCTCTCACTTTATCACTTTTAGCACTTTACCATCTTAAAACACAACTGATAATAAAACTATTGGTTTCCTGCAGCTTTGCTTTTTTTTTTTCATTTAACTTTCATCACACTCCAAGGACCACATGTTGCATAAGAGGACTTGGCCATCAGCCGATCAAGTCAAATCAGAGTGAAATCAGAGTGAGGCATTCTCTCTAACAGGTTTCGTCCACTGTGCCAAAAAGCTACACAAACTTGGCATGTTATAAACTGGAGAAACTTTTCTGATGACAGAATTGTGTAACAGATCAAACTTATCTCTTTAGTCACACCAGGGCACTGCCGTCCAAATTAAATAATTTATCAAATGTTTCTTTAATCCCAGCACAAGAAGGTTATTATTATACGTTGCCATAGAAGTGTTATGTCTATGATCAATACTGTTATTACTATTTTATAATAGTGCTGTTAAAGTTCTGGATTATTCTTATTATTGATTAATGCTCTATAAGAGCAGACATGCCAGTAGTGCAGGTTTTATATTAATGTGCTCAGTCTGATACGTTACACCCTTTAATAAATAATAACTTAGAATTGTGGGTAAGCTGCTGTATAGGAAGAATAAGACACTCAAGCTGCTATGAAAGTATTGGCACCCATGGCTAAGATATTTGTCTTTTAATTATTAATAAAATAAAACAACATGAGAGAAAAATGACTTTATGGTTAATTAATTTTACCTCACACTCACACACTCAGGAAAAATCAAATGTTCAAATGAAAAGACTATTCATTATTTAAATAGGTATATTATTATAAAATGATTTGTGTCTAAATATTTGGCACCCTAGTAATTGTTATAATGAGAAGTCTGCATTGTGGTTTGTACAGTGTTTGATGAAATGATGTTAAAGATAGTATTCTTTATTCCTCTCTGTCATTTCATAGAAAAAGCAGGTGATGTAAGGAAAGAAAAGCCCGACTTTAGATTAAAAAAAAAAAACTGTGGGTGAGTGCTTCAGATAAGGGCGATGATGTGAGATGCATCATCAGGTTTCTGTTAATCAGCCAGGTGTCACGTTCAACTCTTGCTTTGTGGTGTTAGAGAGCTTTATGAGTGCTTTTGGGAACAGGGAGCTAATCAAACCTTCTGATGAGATTAATCAAACAAAAAAAGCGAGAGAGAAAGAGAGACACAGTTGCGATTTGGTGTACAGTATAAGCTTAACAAAGTTATAAAATTGAGGATTAATTATATTATCTATTCTCAGATCAAATTCATGTTGCATCTGTTAGTGTCTTATGATGGTATTTAATGTGTCTCTATGTAATATTGTGTATAATATATTCTGTATTTGACTAAATGGATAATTGTATTTAAGATTTCTAATGTAAATAGTAAAAAAGTCTCAAGTCAAATTTATTTAAAAAAATTGAAAATTGTAAATAGATTAAAATGGACTTGGAATGTTGATAAGACTCAACCCAAATCCACTTGACTCCTCCTCCATGCACATCACTCTGAAATGGAAAATCCAATCAACTCAAATCTAATCAACTCAAAATGATAATACACTCACGAACTCTGATCTACTACTACAAACACGTTCACTCAAACATATAGTATACACACATAATCATTTGAAATATATGGTTTATTTCATTCTAATGTTTTTAATCAGCCACATTTTTTTGCTCACTTGATCTTCATTCTTCATGCTATGTGTATTTAGGCCACACTCGTGGTTAATTATTATCCTCAGGAGTCTTTTCAGTACTTTTGCCAGTAGTCTGTGTGTTCTCTCTCTCTCTCTCTCTCTCTCTCTCTCTCTCTCTCTCTCTCCTGACACTGTTGACTGTTGAACCCACATTTGAAAGTCAGCCTCGGTCAAAGCTGGTCAAAGTACTGATGTGCACAGTCACATGAAACTGATCACAGTCTAAAGGCATGACCACAGAATAAAAACATTGGGCCAGCTTCCACACACTCTGTGAAAATGAGTAATGTCACTTTGTTTAACAATAGGAGTACCTGTGAACAGTGGCATTTATCTGCACTAAAGTTAAAGCATGAATTTATGCACTGTATAATTAATAATGATAACATTTAACACTATGAATAATGATTTCATATCTAACATGTGTCTGTGTATGTGCCTGAGATGACCCTTGGTGACAGTACAGGGTAAGGACACACTGATCTGTACTCAATCTTCTAACAATGCAACCGATAATATTTTTGAATTTGTGAGGTTTCAGGGAGTCTGAGGGCAGTTTTATATTTATTTGTAAATAAAATTCTGTGAAAAGTTTAAACATATAACAAACAACAACACCAACAACAATAGCTATAATTATAATTAAAATAATATACTATTATGTTTCCTTCAGGTACTCCGTTTTCCTCCCACAGTCCGAAGACACGCATTAGGATTAGGTTCCTTTGCCCATAGGGCGGGAATGCTTGTGAGAATGCTTACTATAGTTGTGAAAAGTGAATATATACACCGGTCACCACTGGTCTCCTAGTTGGACTTCAGAGATTCCTAGATGGATGGAATAGCAATAATAATTATAATAAATGTTATTATTATTATTAGTATTACTATTATTATTATTATTATTATTATTATTATAAATGTTAAATAATAATATATACAAAAATAATTATATAAATAAACACATTATCAAAGTATTCTAAATTATATAAAAATCTATATAATTATTTATAAATACACTTTTTGATTATTATGATGATAATGATTATTATGATTATTATTATTGTTATTATTGTTATCATCATTATTATTATTACAAAGTCTTAAAACATTTCATAAAAACATTCATAAAAATTACACATACATATCAAACACATTTTTGCATTTTAATTAATTAAATGATAAAAAATATTCAGTCACAAGAGACAGCCAACATACTTAAGTGAAAAAAAAGCTAAATTTTATTTATAATTATAATTACATATTTTAAAGTCTCTTTAAAATGACCAGTACATATTGTTTGCTTGCTTGTCTGTTTTATATGCTAGCAATATAGTCTTAGTCATTAATCAATTCAGCAGTTTTATAGCTTTAAGTTTAACAGTATTAGTACGAAGTCGTTTATACTTAACTCATTTTCGCATAAATACGTAAATAAAACCGGCCGCTCTGAGGGAGGGAAAAGCTGAACAGCTGTGAGCTGATTGCACATGGAGCCGCTTCTATTGGTTGGCTCGGTGGAATATGTAAATGAAGTAAAAGCAGCGGTGGTATAAAAGGAGCCCGCGCGCGCGCAGGGGTGTCCGTGCAACGTGCATACAGTGGAATATATTTTACACGCATACTGGAGGCTTTAAATTGTGTTATACGATTCCCCCCCGAGTTCTGAAGATATCTAATAGCAGGTAAGAAAATGTCCAGGAAGTTTCAATTCATTATTGCAAGTAAACTTATGACGTGTTCACAAATATTAATACGTCATATAAAGTGAACTTCTTAATAATTATTTTGCTCAGTTTTGAATGCCGTACATATTAGAGAAGAGGAAGATGATGATGATCATCATCATCATCATCCATATCATAAAAGCATGCATATATTAATTGGTGAACGCTCATTATAAGAATGTAACAATTAAAATAAAAAGATAGAGACAGTAAGCATAGTTCTGTGATTGGAGCATATATGAACATTTCCATTAGGACAATCTGACAAAAAGATCATATCGATTCTTAAAAGCATTTCTATAATGCACGATATGGATCATGATATAAAGTTTTTAAAAATCTGCTGTAATTTATAATTTATTGTTGTATCAGCCACCTCTAGTTTCTGTTATGATTCTAATTTGTGTGTGTGTGTGTGTGTGTGTGTGTGTGTGTGTGTGTGTGTGTGTGTGTTTAGTGTCCTGCACAACCTCAATCCAATAAATCTGTCTGATCATGCCAGTGGACATGGCCGTGCAGCTCTACATCACATCATCTCCACCTCTCCATCATAGATTCCTCAGCTCGTACAAGGACTACAGGGTGAGAAATCTCATCAGTGTCAACTGCAAACCTCTGCGTCCGTGCATCAATACCAAAAACGCTCACAACACCAGTCTGAATCCACCATGCAGTGTCTGGAAAGCCCCTGAACACAAAGCTAAGAAGAAGGTGGTGTTTGCCGACTCTAAAGGCATGTCTCTGACCGCAGTCCGGGTCTTCTCTCCATGCGAAAATAAAAAATCCGACTCGCAGGTGCAGTTCCAGCTTCCGAAGCTAGAGGTGGCTCTCAAACCTGCCCAAAGCAGAATCCTAGAGTTTCGGCAACCTGCGACAGAATACATGGAATTCCGCAAGCGCCTGATGAAGAATTCAGTGTGTCTGGAGAGCTGCACGTTGCAGGGACACACACTAACGGGGACAATCAAAGTGCGAAATGTGTCATTTGAGAAATCCGTCCAAGTTAGGATCACCTTCGATTCATGGGAAAACCACAGAGACATCGAGTGCACTTTTCTGAACGATGTCTGTGGTTGCCGAGACACAGACACGTTTTCATTCATCATTGAAATTCCTGCGTGTGTGCTGCCTCAGGATAGCGTGGAGTTTTGTGTTAGCTACACCTGTGGCGGGAAGACGCACTGGGACAACAACAACGGAAAGAATTATGCACTTGTAACAACACATGATGAGAAGAAGGATAAAACAAAGGAGACGGATTTGCTTGATCAGTTTAGAAACCAGCAAAAGCGCAACAGATTTACTACTGATTGGAACAGCCTGATGATCGGGATTCGTGCCCCCCACTGGTGATACAAATATGCAGCAATAATAAGGTTTTATGTTGCCAAAATATAAGCTACAAGAAAAGAAAGCCTTCTTCTGTCATTTATCAGGACAGAACTCTTGTTCTACTCTTGTTCATGTTTGGAATTTCATCGTGTCTACAGAAAGACTTTTTAAAATTGCATTATGTTATACTGTCATCCTGATTTTTATCCATCTATATGACTTTCATGCAGCTGTAATGGACTCATAAAAATGAACAAAATAACTGAAAATCACATCAACATAAAAGGAAGAGCCATTTCTGAGATTCTCCTTCATATTGAAGGGTTAGAGACAAATATTTATATCAAATTTTATAATGATTCCACTCTGTAGCTTTGAGTGTTGTTTTGTACAGTCCATGGGTTCATGTTGTGAATTTATAGCTGTTATATGTATCTGCCGTAAATGTGTCTGGCTTATTTTTGCCTGGATGGTCTCCTGTTGATTTGATGTGATGTAAATCAATAAAAGCTTGTGAATATACAGGAAGTGTCTGTTTCTCTTGGGTGTGTAAAGTGTGTTTTTATACAAGCATGTCAATAGCTTAATATTATAATCCTGTGGAGTGCTGGACTTACTGGTCTGGAGAGAACAGGCAAACACCATGGGCACACTCTGAAGGTGTTGATTAATCACCTATAACAGCAGATCTGACAGTAATGCAGTCCATCGGACTGAAATACGTCCCATACGGACATATATACAGAAAAATATATTGCATCAACATTTAACAAATAATTACAAGATTCATTACAAACAAAGAGCAAAAAGAGTGTCCGGTCAAGGAACAACTCTATAGCTCCTATGTTATACTGTGATGCTGCAGCAAACGCAATAACAAGCACACAGCATTTACCCAGAGTAAAAGTTACCGAGTTACTTTTTTTTTTTTAACAGTGGGGKGGGATGAGGCATTCTAGCGTAGTTCAAAAAAGATGAGCAGATATAAATGTCAAACTAGTTGTTTTTAACTGAAGGAACAACTTTGCATAATAAAGCTGTTGTCTTTCTTGTGCTTGAAAATCAAAGTGATCACTTAAATATGGCAATACGTCCCAGTCTAGTGTTGGGCCGCACAGCAAAAGAATGGTTCAGGGTTCTATTTTAAACTGTATGGAAATGGTGGTATATGGCAGAAAGAACTAGATCCAGTCATTAACTGATGAAATAATGAGGTTCGTATTGCTTTACACACACACAAACACAACAGGAGGAGTAGCAGATTCAGGGTGGACCCAGATCAAAAWAATAAACAAAATGGTATTTATATTTAATAGTTAGATTATCTGCAACAAAAAAAAACACAAACAAAAATACAGGTACCTTCCCTGACTCCCTAAACTAAAAATAGTGAATAAATTCCCTCTTCCCAAAATAAATGGCAGCCACRTCYCTACTACTGGTACTGAAATTATCTACAAATCTACAAATATATACTGTACAAAGAGCAACCAAACCAAAGGGGCAAAGCAATAATCAAAGTTAAACATGAGGAAAAAAGTCAAAACCAGAATACACAACCAAATATCAAAACGCCAAAATCACAATCTCTTTTTTCTTTCCCGCGTCTCTCTCCGGTTTATATATGGTCGCGCTGGTTGATGACGTCACTCTCAGGGCGGAAGCGACCGTGTGGAAGGTCAGGTAGACGCCGATGTGGGGACAGTCAGAACACCTGCAGTGGAGTCTGGAGCGGCGCGAAACCAGGACACGATACACACACGCGAGCGCAACAAAGCATTTATACAAAGCAGAATATTTGTATTATTTTTACATTATTATTTGTTTATTTCTTTTCCTAGGTAGTGAATATGATTTAAAAGGTAGCGAATAACAATACTTCAAATAAAACATACATAAGTAAAAGTAAAATTATAGATTTTAAAAACTACTTTAAAAAGTAGAAGTACACAAAAAACTACTCAATTACAGTAACACGAGTAAATGTCATTCGTTACTTTCCACCTCTGTAAAGCGTATACTGTGTTTTTAGTAAATACATAAGTGACTGTGATTACTTAATAGTTCTTAATACATTACATAAGAGACACACACACACACACACACACACACAGACACACACACACACACACAGACACACACACACAGACACACACACACACACACAGACACACACACACACAGCCCGAAATGTCCTGTTCTATGGTATGTTAAACACACTTCACCTTGAATCAGAATGCAATGTTTATTTGACCGAGAGTTAAACTACATTTGGGTCAGTTCAGAAACTCAAAATACACAACATTACACAACACACACACACCCTGTGCATGTGAAAGTTCACAAAAATCTGCTACCTATGATAGTTCTTGGTTTCTCATTTAGATATTTTTTTTAAAACCATTGCCAAAATGTTATTTAATTTTTAATCATTTTGCTTAACAAGTAAAACATACATTTAATATTCTCAAAAAAAATTGTATTAACATTCTTTCTTTCTTTCTTTCTTTCTTTCTTTCTTTCTTTATTAACATTAATTCAACCTTATTTTATTTTATTAACATTAATAATAAACATTAATAATAATAATATTTTATTAACATTAATTCCATCTACAATGATTTGCAAAAAAATATTCATCCTCTTAACTTTTTGCACAAAAATACCTAATGCAAAGATTTGCTCCTAGTAACAAAATTCTAGGAACATTTTTAGAATTGTGGGCGTTCCCAAGAATTCTCCATAAAAATTAAAGAGTAAATTCTAGTAAAGATTAAAGTTATCCATCTTCTTAACCCATCCAGGCATCTTAACCCTGAAAAAAGCAGTGGTGGCCAATGCGCACAAATCCTGTACTTCAGTAAAAGCAGAGATTCCCTAGTGCCAGTATTACTCAAGTAAAAGTAGAAGGACTCCATTTACATGTGTACTTGAGTGAAAGTACAAAAAGTACAAAAATACACATCTTTAAATCAAAAATATAAAAAGTACATAGTAAAAAATCTCCCTCTCTCTGCTTCTTGATTGTGAACGTGCTGTTTTTGCGCTTCTGTACTCAAACGCCTCTACAATGCATTATGAKGTGTATCCCGGAGGAAAGGCAAGTCATGCAATTACACTTAATAGTCAGCAGGTGGCAAAACACCTGCTTCAAATACAACCCCACTGCAGTTATGTAACACAGCGCTAATCAGAAATACCAGTTTAGAGGGAGGGTTTTTGTGCTGGTATAGGAGTCAAGTTGCTGACACCCTACTGGTGASCTGCAGGTTTTTGTTCCACCTCTGCATGTGGTTAGGGTCACCTGAGTCAAGGTTATCTGTGAAACTGCCTTGAGATTGATTGAAGACCTACGTAATCCGAGTCGTCAACAGGCAAGACAGGCAACGGATTGTGGTACAAGGTCAGGGGGGGTCTTCAAGGGCTGACATACTTTTTTTATTATTTAGATACTTATTTATCTATTATTCATTTAAGATAATGGTGATGAAAGCTGGTTGGAGAGGCCCTTTGCTCATTTTTGCCTAGGGCCCCAAAAGACTAGAATCACCTCTGCCAGTGGTGCTGATGTTACTGCYGAGGATGTTATGTTGTTGTAAATTAATCAGTTTTGGTGTAGTAAGAGTAACTCCATTTTAACTCACTGTCTAGTATTTTAATGTAACACAGTTGTCTCCGTTATTGTGGAGGGGCAGGGGTTGGGTTTTATTTACAAGGGCTTGGTTTTTTTTTCTTTTGTTGTTCTAGCTGCTATGATGGTAGCAGCATGAGCAGTCTATGTTGTTGGGCATTAATTAATTAATTCATTCATTCATTCATTCATTCATTTTCTATAGCATTTATCCTGTACAGGGTTGCTGGAGGTCTGGAACATATCCCAGGAGACTCAGGGCACTAGACAGATTACCAGGAGCCAATCCATTGCAGGGCACACTATGAGCAGTTAGCCTAAGCTTTTTAGGTGCCAGGTTTTTCCTGCCAGATCTGTGATATGGACACAAGTGAGATCCTCAGAGATGTTAATGACGAGAAATTTCAATGTGGTAACTCTCTCACCCATCTCTCCGATGTGTAGTGGTAGGTACTGTACTTTCTTCATCTGTGTCTAAATAGTCATGTTTTGCTGATGTTAAAAGAGAGATTACTGTCCTGATACCACTTCATGTGTCTAGCCACCTCCATCCTGTACGCTAACTCGTCTACCACTGAAATCAATAATGCAGGTGTCATCTGCAAATTTGATAATGAATTTGAATTATAGTGAGAAATGACACAGTCATGAGAGAATAGGATCCAAACACAACCTTCAGGAGTTCCTGTATTTATGCTTTTAGTTTTGGAAATATTGTCCTCCAGCCTGACTGACTGGGGTCTACCTGTTTATAAGTCTAAGATCCAGTTGAACAGAGTAGATGGCACACCTAGAGTGGAGAGTTAAGCAAGCTTATCTGGTCTATAATTAATAAATGCTAAGTAATCCTTATTCTCTAGGTGTGTGAGAAGTGTGTGCAATGGGTGCTGACTGCATCAACCTGTTTGGTCTGTATGGATTCCGGCAGAGGAATTATGGTGGTTGTTTTGTAGCAGGTAGGGACTGTGGCTTGTGGGAGGGATAGACTGAATACGTCAGCCCAAAACATGAGCAAGGTCTGAAACACAGGTTTAAAGTCCATGTCCAGTGATGTTATCAAGGCCTGCTGCTTTCAGAGGGTTTATCTTCCTTAAAGACATTTCCATATCCGCAGGAGATATTGTGAATGGTGGTGATGAACACTCACTGACCACCTCCCTGCCCACTGGCCCGGTGTCACTAGCCACACGACAGGCATAGAATTCATTCAACTTATCTGGTGAGAGGTGACTTTCCGTGGCTTCTGTCTCTGTAGCCTGAATGGTTTTCCAGGTTCTGCCTGTGCCTGGTGTCAGCAGTAGTGTAGTGACCTTCCAGTTTAAGTTTATATTCATGCTAGGCTTCTCTGATAACTGGATTGGCTGTCTCCAAATGCCTTGAAGCAAACATGAAGAGCAGGGGGAATCTCCATGGCTTAAACTTTGGATATGACCAGATGTGTTTATGGGGCACAGTGTTGTTGATGCAGGTGTTTACAGTATGTAGCCAGAAACTGCTGGACTGTACTTCTCCAGGTTAACAGTGCCATCCTCGTTTGTAAYAACTTTCTTAAACACATCCCACTGAGTCCACTCAAAGCGGTCTGGAAGCTCTTGTTCAGATTCCTCTTCCCATACTTGGACAGTTGTTCTTACAAGTGTGTACTTGTTTGAGGAGCTGTCTATATGCTGGATAGAGGAATACAGAAATGAAGTCAGAGTGTCCAAACTCAGAATGAGGTCCAGCCTTATAAATTATATTATATACTTATATACTATAATTATATACATGATCCAGTGTGTAAAAGTAAGATGTTGCATCACAGACCAAAGGTTACAGTGGATAAAGTCATAAGCCAATATAAACACTGCATATGGGTGTTTGTTTTCTTGTGCATTTATAGCGTCAATTCAATATCCTGAGTGCAACTGTGGGGGGTTTGCGTGTGGAGGAATGTAAACAGGCAAGGAGAAAACAGTGGTGAAGTCCCTCTGTAAATAAAAAAGTCTGTATTTCTACATCACTCAAACAGTGTTTACTGACAGTCTGCACGTCAGCACACCACTGATTGTTAATGTAAATACCTTTGGGTTTGTTAGGTGCCACAGATTGCTCCACCATGAATGGAGTGCACATGCGCCACAGTTTCTGCCCAGGGATTTGACCCAGAAGTTGAACAAAACGTGTAACAGCGAAGGAAACTGCTAACAACATGGCGGTTCATCTGCTTTCGGATAACACCATAACCACGGGACATAGCATGCATCTCATGTGAACAAAACGTAATGTGTTCACCATCTATGAAATGTACAGTGCTGTAAAGATCTCCATGTTTTCAATGCTCATGCTACCAGTTTGGCGCTAGCTAACTTGTTTGACTGTTGTTTTGGTCTGTGACATAATAGGTCAACTGGGAATATACTAACAAGCTGGAAGGGGCATATCACAGAGTCGGGCATACTTCAGTCAATAAATCAATTCCCCTGCCATGCTTGTATACACAGACAAGGACAGTAGTCCAGTGAAATGGCTGAGTCAAGCTATAACCACAGCTCCACTTAACTGTCCATCTTCGTTTCGAGACATCAGACCTTAGCAAGCAGAAGGCTTGTGAGAGGTAGTCTGCTAGCCCTAACCTTTAGCCTAGCAGTCCACCTCTCTTGTCTCGCTCTTTCCTGAGGCTATGCTGTTGCCTGGGGTCCAGCCTGCAGAAGTCCCATCAGAGGAAATAATTCAGATCTGGTTTACCAATCCGGTTTCTTTGTTTTATGTGATTTTTTTAGTTTTGCACTCCTAAAAACCAAAAAACAACTATGAAAACAATCAAATAAAAAGGTCAGTTAGAGACGTCCACCTCAGAGAGCTCCAGCATGGGAATCTTATGATCATATAGAAAATATAGAAAAAAATTCTGCAGACACAGTGAGCTGAGAGTGAAGTTGGGATTAAAGAATGCCCTTATTCTTATAGGATGTTTAGAATGTCAGCGACAAGTTTCAAACTGCACTTGTGAAATCTGGTTCTTCTGAGGTTCTCTAAGGTTTTGTGGTGGTGGAGGTGGTAAGGGTTCTGTAACTCCTGGTTAAAAAAGGCGTTTTCACATTGGGAACCCGGGATTGTTTCCAAGTACAYTTGACCCCAACGTCTTGTTCATATTGATCATTGAGCGTTGCAGGATTAGGAAAAGGTCTCAAGCACGGAACATCATACTCAGGCACGGATCAAATCAGATAGGGAACCCAATTGTACCTTAACACGGAAGCGGTCCACTCTTTGGAATGCAGTGTCACATTCCAAACTGCTTGCACAAATCTCATCTTCTGACCAACACAGCCACAGCTGGTGAAGTAGGAAGGCAGGTGAGCCATTGATCCTAACACTTTTTTTCTTGAAATATCAATAATATTAGGCATAGCGTAAAGACTGACCTCCTCATTCCCTTTTTTTTCTTGTGTTTAATGGCTGCTCAACTACTGCATACTGCCATGTACTGTACTGCAGAGTGAAAATACACAAGTGTATATATATATATTGTAACGGGTTCGACCCATTGTTGGACGGGCGGCACCATGAAACACAGACATGAGGCGAGATCTTAGAGGAAAAGGGTAATTTATTAGGAATAAATAGGGGAAGGAAAGGGTAAAAGGAGGGAGGATGGAAAGAAAAGGAAGGGATGAAGTGTGCATGTGCAGGGTCCGAGGCAGTGCCCAGCTGGCATGCGGGCACGCGGTGGGCGGAGTGGCCGAACGGAGCACGCGAGGCAGCGCTCCTGCACGCTCCCTCTCGGTTCTTCCCCGCTGTCGATGGCCGGCTTGGCCCCTCCCAAATCTCTGTAGGCGCGGCCTCAGGCGGGAGTCTCGCTTGGACGTCCTTCGGCTGGGCGGCTTTCCCGGCTGGGATCGGCGACCTTAACGCTGTCCTCCTCGCGGCCTTTTCCTCTTCGGCRGCGAGGACGCGAAGGCGGGCTCGACGCAGGAACGGAGGATGAACGTGGGAGCTCGTGCAGATCTTTCCCGCGCTGTCCTCAGCGCGGAGATCAAAAATTTTATTTGTATAACGCTTTTATGAATGGTCGTTGTTGCGAAGTGTATATATATATATATATATATATATATGAAGTGTGTGTGTGAGAAAATGTGTATGAATCAAAAAGATCAGATTGCCCCAGACTCAACAGGGAACCCATCCACATTTGGGTGATAACACATAACAGGAATTATTGTTCAGTCATACTGTGTGTTAGGTGGCTGGAAGTTTAATATAACATTTGATATCTTTAAGTTAATATGAAGTCCAGTTTGTTATTGGAGGCTCAGGTAGAGTGTTGTAAATTCTAGTCCTGAACTATTGAGCGACTGCAGTCACAAGAGCAGCTGTCAGCATCAGTCGAGGCCAAGACCGTCTTCATGGTAAAGTGGAACCATCCCCGGTCACCACACGCTTCCCAAAGCACAGGGCTTCAACCAGGGAGATCACCAAACAGAAGAGGGGCAGCAGGATGAGTCCGACAGGTCCAGAGGGCAGAGGGGGTCTGGATCACTGCCGCTCAGGCGTAGCATGTGTAGCTCGACGGAAAGAGAGAGAGAGAGAGAAAGAGAGAAAGAAGAGAAGAAACAAGATAAGAGTTAGGTACGGTCACAGTCACATAATGTATAAGGTGAATAGATATTTAGTGCAGAGTACAAGCAGGGACCCTGGCAGGACTAACTATGACAGCATAACTAAAATCAATCATGTCTATTGTGAAAGCACCTAAAGAATAGGTTTCAGATGAAATCATTTATAATACAAAAACAACATTAGGACTTGACATATAACTTTAAGGAATCACTTTAAAAAAATTAAGTGCACTCTAATCAAATAAACACTTACTGCTCACTGTGTCCCAGTGAATTTATTTTTCTTTGATTGAGCCTGTGATTAATGTAGAACATGTAATAACTAATGACCACTTGTCTCAGGTTTGCATTCACAGGCTGTCTAAGAGATGACACAAAATAAATCTGACTTGGGACTAATGGGGTCTCAGACATTTCTGCAGACAACAAGGAGAACGTCAGCCCGAGAGTCATGATTTATAGAAATATTATAATCTGTTATACTGTTATCTAATATAAATGCTGTTAAATTGACAGTCCTTTATTCATTTATTCAATTGTTTTTTGTTTGTTTGTATGTTTGTTTATTTGTTTATTACACCGAAACCCCACTTCAGGCCACACCCACTCTGACAAATATAAACAATCTGCCACGTGCAATGTCACTTAAATCACCTTTCTTCCCCATTCTGATGCTTGATTTGAACGTCTGTAGATTGTCTCAATCATGTTTACAGGCCTAAATGCACRGAGTTGCTTCCATGTGATTGGCTGATTAGAGATTTATGTTCATGTCTACAGGTGTACCCAGAGGTGGAAAGAGTACTAAAATTTTCTACTCAAGTATAACTTTACTGAAGTACAAGTAAAGTTACCATTATAAAAATCTACTCAAGTAAAAGTAAAAAGTAGCTCATAAAAAAATTTACTCAGAGTAAACGTTAATGAGTAACGTGGGTGAGATGAGGCATCCTAGCATAGTTAAAAAAACATGAGCAGATATAAACTGAAGGAACTTTTTAACTGAAGGAACACCTATTGTACCTATTCATCTACTTTAAACTGTATGGAAATGGTGGTGGTATATGGCAGAAAGATCTAGATGCAGTCATAAACTGATGAAATAATGAGGTTTGTATTGCTTTACACACACACACACACACACACACACACACACACACACAACAGGAGGAGCACCAGATTCACGGTGGACCCAGGCCAAAATAATAAACAAAATGGTATTTATATTTAGTAGCTAGATTACCTGCAAAAAAACAACAACAACACAAACAAAAATACAGGTACCTTCCCTGACTCCCTAAACCAAAAACAGTGAATGCCCCCACTACTGGTGAGTGCACAAACATACAGTGAAATTATCTACAAATATATACAAAGACCAACAAAAGCAATAATCAAAGTCAATGGGAGGCAAAAAGTCACAACCAAATATCAAAACGCCAAAACCACAATCTCTTTCCTCTTTCCCTCGTCTCTCTCCGGTTTGTATATGGTCGCGCTGGTTGATGACGTCACTCTCAGGGCGGAAGCGACCGTGTGGAAGGTCAG